>VXBW01006082.1:260061-318569 GCA_013400375.1 Thinocorus orbignyianus | reverse complement strand
AAGAGGTGGGGATGGGGGGGGGGAAGAAAAAAAAAAAGAAAAAAAAAACAACCCCAACCCAAAAAACCTACAAAAAGAAAAAAGAAAAAGCTGTATTTTAATTTTACCTCCAGGGAACTCAATAACGTAAATAATAATTGCATGGAATACAGATGGATAATGATCACACTTAAAGCAACTTCAACCCCACAGTAAGTCTCCTTTTGCACAAGCCTGGGAGGCAAAACAGTCAGGGGATACATTCTGAGCTGAACAGAATAATTCTGGAAACCAAGAATTATTTCACCCCATCAGTAATCACATCCTGGGGCAAATAAAGAAAAGAGTCTTTTCACTTGACATCTCAGTGCTTATCACTTCAGTGAATCAGTTGACCCCCAGCCACTTTAAACCAGATAAGTAGTTGTGACTAGTTAAAAAGCACCGATCAACTACCTCACATTTAATTAAAGTTAATTATCTTAGGGTCTGCTATCAATGACAAGACATACATTTGACCTAGTGTACAGGAGAGGAATAAAGCTTTGGAGACACCTTTCCTCTACATTGGGTATAAGAACCGTGCACAATCATCTCCAGTGCAGGATTTTAGCTCAAGGTTACACGTTCAAAACTTCAGATTCCACCTGCCATCTCTAACCTCCCAGTCACCCAAAGTATATGCATTATCTGCACCTAAATTAATCTTTGTTGTTATATATGGTGGGAGGTGAATATGATGCCTACTGGAGCTCTATTAATAACTGTAATGAGAGGCTTTCCCTTCCTTTCTTGTTCTATTCTGGCAGATAGCCACAAGTGTCCTGGCACAGTTTCTCCTCTTTGCCCATTGTTTAGATCAAAGAACAAGAACTAGTGACTTATGACCCATTATTTTTGTGTGATGTGTTATGGTGACAACTTATGATTTCATTAGAACTACATGGCCTCACACAAAGCTTGTGTTTAGCTTGTCCATGGATCTAGATCCAGAGGCATTGTCTAAGAGTTAGACTATAACTGCGATTGTTTCCAGGTATTTGCTATCAATTCAAACAAGGCATTAAAGGTCCAGTCTAACTCTAATGAAAAGAACAGTTACACGCTTCAACAGGTTTTGAGGGCCTTTAATCTTTCTTGGCCTATGTTTACTTTTTTGGCATTATGGGAGAAAATGAAAAGTTTTTTAGGTGCTTTAAAACTCTTGGATGTAAACCAAGAGCTAAAGCAGATTCTGAGCTCAGGGATGTAAACCAGTCAAGGAGAGAGCTTGCATGTAACTCAGCAGAACTATGCAATTACACCAACATAAAATTAGGTTCATGATTTGACCCATAGTCTATTGCCTCTTTCAGAAGAATCCTTGGCTCAGACACTGACCTCAGCTAACTTGGTGATAATCCAGGACAGTTAGGACAACTAGATTTTGAGAAAGCTGGCTCAAGTGGTGTAAGCCAGTTTTTGATCCACAAACACTTGTGATTGCAGAGTATGCACTCAACCAGTTATCACAGCTCAGCTGACAGGTGGTAACCTCTGAAACAACAGCACTTTTGATAACTCTAAGTGTAATGAAAATCAGAATCATTGCACAAGAAAAGATAAAACTATCACAAGGCTGTTAGTTTTTTGTTGGTTTTAATTCTGAGTCAATTAATTAGCTTCAGGCTTTTAGTTACAATCATATCCATTGACTTTAACAGAAAGGTTTCCAAAATTGGCCATCCTATGTTTTTTTTTTTTTTATGTTAAACTCCTGTATAGTGCATGGACTGGTGAACAAGATACTTTTCTGTTAACAGCTACTCAAGAAAGAAAAAAGAAATCAGTTCATAGTGTCTGCTATTGTAGAACCTTTTCCCCTACCACCTTCAATGCACCTAACCTCCCAAAGGCAGAAAAGCCAAGAGCTTAGCTCCACCTACACTATGGAACTAAAGAAAGCAAATTATAATTCAAGTACACCTCTCTAAGACTTTCATGCTGTTTCCAGAAAATGGAGGTGGGTAATAATATTGCATACCTTAAACCACATGCTAGCAGTCATGTCCAACTTAAGAATAAGTATAGTCTTTGTAGAGGAGCTGCTTTGAGAGCAGTCCCTATTCTTTGGGGAATAAGAACTCTCAGATGATCATAGGTCTGAGAATCTCATTTGGTGATATATCAGTCTCTCTATGCCCTAATTACCTTTAAAACATTTAGACCAAAGTGCACACACTATCTGTGGTGGAGGAGAGACCTGTCCCCCTTATTCCAAGCTCTAGGTTTGTGTTTAAGAGAGTTCTTCCTCTGAAAATAAAACAGTTCCTTTCTTCAAGATTCAGGGACCTGTTACACAGAGAAAGATTGTAACGCTTAAGAAACCCCTTGCCTTAAAATAAACATCTCAGATTACGTCGCCCAGCTAGGATTTCAAAGTGAAAAACAAATCTTTTTTCTCTTTAACTATCCCAGCTCTACATGTCTCGTTTTGAAACAATTCTCATTTGCTCTGTCTACAGTGGACTGCCCAAGGTTTAATCACTTGAGGGTTTCAGAGATTGAGCTGAATTTTCTTGAGGGGGACACAATCAATAAAGACTTTTGGAACTGGAAATGTTTTATCCAATTTCTTCATCTGTTTCTCTCTCAGTGATTAACTACCTTCTGACAAAAGTTAACATCTTTCCTGTAAAAAACATTCACTTGGCTAGAACTTTCTTTCTCCATCTCCCCTGCTGCACAACTACTGAACACTAACTGTTTAGAGAAGAAGATAGGAATAAAAATCTTCCCAGATATCAGCTTCCCTGTCAATTATATTGCAAGGCAGATTAACATCCGAAATGCCCTGCTGTGTGGAATGCTAATTTTCTTTTTCCTTTTAAGCTATTTTCCATTAACTATTATGATGCTGTCATTTTTATACTATAGATAACTTGATAGGGTTCTGTATGTAAAAACATACATAAGGCATGCTCGTATACACCCATGAACCAATATTAAAAAATAAATTAAAAGTCCAAATGTGGAAGTGCAGAAGTTAACTACATTTACAGAATATTAGCTCACTCAAGATGCATTTATGATATTTCAAAATGAGACATGGGTATACATGATCCAAATCAGAGTCCTTCCTCAGACTAAGCAGTGCTTAATTACATTTAGCAGCATCCAGACAGAGAGACTTGAGTGACTGGTAGTGTATTTATGCATTTCAACAACAGACAGACATTAGTTTCACCTTGATTTTTTATATCAAGCAGGTTTTTAATGAAAACACCAGGTTTAAGAAGCCAAAATTTCTCATAGGAAATGTCAACGAAATATTTCACCAAGAAGTGTTTCTCGTCCGCATGATGCACTTTCTGATCAAAACTTACAGCAGGAGGAACTTATTCTAGGACAGTCAGTAGTCCAGACTCTAATCTAAACCAGGCAAACAGGGTCTTGAGCACAGGGCTTCTACACATCAGAGCAGAGTGCATTGTCACTGGCAGACCCCTGAGGGTCCATCTCTATTTCTTCTTAGATAGCTCTACAGCTACCTTGCCTCCATCCCACTGCATAACAGGAAAGCTTTGATGTCTCAAACTTTCTTTCCTCAGGATGAGGGAACAGTTTCTGGCTCCAGTTCACACAAGGATAAGTTTCTCCTGGGGTCTTGAAAGTTTCTTGCAAGTGTCTTTGAACCACCCTTTGCTGGCTGGTTCACTCAAGATAAGGTACAAAATGAGCCGTTGATTTCACATAGAATATACAAGGTCCCATTTTCCCATAACTGCCAATTTTAGCTTTAAATTTCACCCTGAAACTTCTAGGATACTTTTGCTCAGCGGAGCCTAGGTCAACCCAAGATTCACTGCTCAAGTTTCTGCAAGTGTATCCATCCAGGATATTTTACTTTCCCGAAGAGGTGTCTAATTTCCATAAATACAACAAACCATTAATGAATATTCTCCCCATTAAAGAAATAAGAATGTAGACTACTGGTTAAGGTAGATGTCTACCAAAGAGATTGCCGGTGTACCTAAGAGGGCCTGCAAATATTTGATGCTTTGTATTACAGTAGAAAACTTATTTTTAATGAGACCAGCCTCACTTCAACTTCTCATTTGTTGCCTAATAACTGTAGACTCCATGTTGCAAGGAGAGATGAATGCCCTCAGGCCCCATCGATCAAACCATTAGGGTATGCTTTAAATTTAAAGTATAGAAAGACTGACTTTGAAGTGAAACTCATGGTCAAGTGGTTTTCCAGACCAAGCAACAGTTTTTCCGATGTTTCAGTACTCAAGTCAGTGACAAGAAAATCGTGGCCACACTCTAGGGATCACTCAAGTGATGATGAGAAAAAGTAGGCTTCAGCTACTACTCAGTGAGGAAACATTAAGTTAAAATCCTGATCACCTCTAAGCTTGGCTCACTTCAACTTATCTATTTAAAGAAAAATCCAACATAATTCTATTACCAATTTTATATTGCAACTTCAGAAAAAAAAATAATTAAAAATGAAATCTTCAAGAATTCTTGTTTTCAGTGTGGTGATAAACAAAGGAAACATAGAATGCGGGGTTTTGGGTTTTGATTCACTGTTGAAAGAAATATAACTAGAAACAAACCTGCTGTTGAAACACTACTTGCATTCAGACAGTTATGGGTTAAACCTCCTTAGAGTACAAGCATTAATTAGGCTCTGTACCTGCTGTTCTGGGTCCTGCCTTTTGAGTTCTTTCTATTGTTAGCAGCATATGAATAACTCAGAGGATTTTCTAAAACACTTAGCTGCTTCAGAAACTTCCCCCCTCTCTTAATTTTATTTTGATTTTTGGATCCACTTCTTTATGGGGAGACTTCTTCAGGAATTCTCATACAGTCTCCAGAGGTTATGCTACTGTTAAACAACATTCATTTTGAATGCTTGAGTCTTAGCAAAACAAACTTAAAGAAAAACATCTCTAAACAAATTAGACTGTTCTGCCACAAACTACTTTTTCCAAGCCTTGTTTTTCTGCATCCACCTAGGGTTGGTTTGGTTTGTTTGGTTTTGGAGTTTCTTTGTTTTTTGGTTTTGGTTTTGGCTTTGTTGGTTGTTTTTTTTTTTACTACTCATTATATTTCAACAGGGTGAGGAACAGACATTTCTTGGAAAATATTGTGCACTCAGTGTACAGGAATTTTTTTTATACTTTGAAACATAAGAAGAACTGGTGTTTTCACCCTTAAAAAAAAATACCAGGTCCATGCAGCAAACATCTTGTTGAGAACACCATCAAGTGATTAGTTATTTACGCTTTTGTCTCAGGAACATGTAACTAGCCCTGTTCTAAACGTTCCAAACAGTCTCATATTCTTTCTTCTCTGAGACAGGGCACATATGTCAATATATACGTTTGATATTTCCAGCTCATGGTTGAAAGCAAAAGACAATGGAACAACTACAGGAAAGATATATTATTAGACAACTTCTGGCCCATTCAGAAGTAGACAATTGTAATAATCTAGCTGGAGTTTCTGTTCTTCCCAAGTTTGCCAGCCCACATTTTTCCTATTCAAGAAGTTCAGATTCAGAGTGAACCTTTAAGACACCTCTAAAATTCAGCCTCAATACCTTTCTTTTATTTATGATCATGTTTTACTCCTCACTTCAAATGCAAGAACTGTAAATGGAACAACATTAGAATCTCTTTTCTTAGTTCCACTGGATTTTGTTAAGTTTAAATACAGGCAAGTGCATCTGAAGCCACCTTAGGACTTCTATGTTACAAATCAAATCCAAGCCCAAAAGAATGTATTTCCTGATTCCAGCTGATACAGTAATGAAAGTCTTGAAGCAGCAGCTGCTCTTACGAGATGATCATCCTGAGACTGGAAATCTCCAGAAACTTGTAAGAGTCACAATATGAGCCAGAGAAAACTCTACAATACCAGCTGGCTTCATGAGATTTCTGGAGACAAATTTCAGCTGTCAGAACAATTAACATCCAGGCTCTCATAACCAGATGCTGTTTTCCATATGTTTTGACTTTGAATACTTTCTTCTATCCTCTAAGTGACGGTCGGAGCAAACAAGTATTGTCTCTGATCTCCTATTTCTTTCTCCTTACTCTTCTTTCTCAATTTGACTTGTTCATTAACAATAGGCAATGGAATAGCATGAAGTAGGATGAAGTTCTGCAAGCAGCCATAGATGAAGTAATCTTAATCAACAGACCTCTATAGACTTAGGGTTGAGAACCAAAAGATATGTACTCTCTATGTGTGCGTGAGAAACAAAACGAGGTGAAATGTGGTGTTCTGGGAGTACAGCAGGAGCAAGATGGCAATGACTTCTCTAAAGTCCTATCTGTTGTAGCACAAAGGAAGATAGATAGGTGCCGAGAACAAGTGCCTCCACAGCTTCTCTGGCAGAAAGCTCCAAATTGAGCCATTGTTGCATTTCACAAGCTTGCTTTAAGAGCTTGGCTCAAGTATAAATTATGCAGTAAGAAGGCAAGGCATGCAAAGGCTGGAATAAGATTCAACTGCCTGTGCATAGCCACACAAATGGTTTGTAGTAAAGGTCAACCTTGAACTGAAACCTTCCAGATTTCCTGGAGCTATGAATACCTATCAGTCTGCCTTTCTCAAACATGGACAAATTCTTGTGTAGACTCACAAATACATTGTGTCCCAACTAGATTCTCTCAAAAAGGTAAACTGGAAACACTCTTGTCCCTTGCATCCAGGTGCACTGGATCTGTTGTTCTGGGATTGGGTAAGAAGTTAAAAACAAACTGTGTGTGAATTTCAGCCTAAAACTTCCAATTTTTACAAAAGGTATAAGGGTGTAATCTTTGAAGTGAAAAAGAAGCGGTGAAATTAATTACAAGAAGATCTGTGTAATTTACAAAGCTTCGGTGCACTGGGTTTAAAAGGGCTCTTGTCAATGTGAAGTGAAGGAAGTACAATTTCCTGATGAATAGAGAACACAAGGTAAAGTGTTTAGTAATCACTACTGGAGAGATATTTTGATCTTTCTTTTTTGTTGTTGATCAACTTAAAAATTAGTGAACAATGAGTATATAGTAGATTGTTTCAGGTAAACATTTGATATAGCTCCCAGCAGAAATTTTTGTTTTGAAAATTGAATTCTTATTAGATTGGATGAACAGTGTAGCCCCCAAAGCACTGAAGACAGGCAGGAAGACTGTGCATGATAAATGTTAGTTGCATCAAGATGGAAGAGTTATCTAGCAAAGCAGAAGATCTTATATTAAATTTAAACAGTACAGCAACAAAGATTTCACACATGAAGAGGAATAGAAAATAAATCTCAATAGATCCTAGAGGGTGCTGAGCCCCTTAATAATGTGCCTAGTCATCTGAATCCCTGCTGGGAAGGATTAGCCATGCCTAGCACCTTGCACGACTCAGCTCTTAAAATACAAGTAGAGAATAGTCACAGAGGCAAGTGTTTGAATGTTCAACAGGACATATGAAGCTGGAAGGTAGTAATGTCAAAAAGCACTTTCAGGTGACAGTGGACAATATCACCTACAATAGTGTGTATGTCAATTTCAGACCAAAGACACTTCCTTCCTTTGTTGTCAATGGAAAATCCCCGTCTAAAATGGTCCTGTCAGCTATGATCATCTGGAAATGTTCAGAAACACATGAAAGGAAAAAAAAAAGGAAAATAAAAGATGGAATTCAGAGATGAGCAACAGAAATTCTTAATGGGCTGGAAGGACTGACTTATGAGGGAAGATTAAGAGAACTAAGTATGTATAGCAGGTAAATGATGACTCAGGGGGATAGATGATAACCAGCTTCAAGTCTTGAAGGTGTAAACACAAAGTGTGGAGAAAGGCTGTTCAGGGTAATACCAAAAAAAAATAATCAGTAGTAACAAAGTAACAACACAAAATAGAACATTTTGGCTGAGCATCAGGAATGCTTCCTAACTGCTAGAAATATCAATATTTGTCCCCCTGCACAGCCCTAAAGTGTTTTTCACTTCTAACTGATGTTAGTCAAGAATATATTTAATTTCATTTTTATTTAATTTGACATTTCTGAGCATAGTGCATAACCACATAACTTAAGGTTGTCCATATCCTACAGTTTCAGGGACAACAGTGAAATGATCTCTTAAACATGGTTGAGGGGTATCTATGTGTGTGTGTTGGAGGCAGGAGTATAGAAAAAGTAGGGAGGGAAAAGGCAGAAAGAAAAGCTAAATCAACATGAGCTGGGTACATGTCTCTCGGTGCAAACTTTTAACTCTGTAATTTTCTAACATCATTCATGCTACTGCTTCATATGTATGTCTTGTAAACTTTTTGTTTCCCTATTCTACTGTGAGGCATAAGGAGAGAGAAACGCTTGGAACCCTAGAACAGAATCATGGCCATAGATTCTCATGCAATTTAGGACAATTGCAAGCCATAAGATGGAAGTTTATGACCCCACAGAAGGTAAAAGTAAACATTACTAACTGTCTCTCCCAGCCATTAGAGGAAATCAGTCCTTCACGGAACTTCTATTAAAGTTACTTGAAACCATAAACAAAAGTTAATACTGATCCAAGAGCAAATGCATTCAGATGGCCTCCATTTCCCTCCATCTTCCTATTCCTAACGTTTATAATTCTATCCAGCAGTTTAACACATTGTCTCACCCAAGCAAAGGTCTTTTCTTTTAAGAAACCAATTTCAATAACCTTTATTTTTGAATACAAATCAGAATGCTAACAGACTGGGATGGAAAGTTGTACTAAAATGCAATTCATCCATGGTCAGATGGATAATTAATTGCCTACAAGTTTTGGACAGAACTGAGCAGCCGGCCATCAACCAAGTTTTCCCTGAGTGCTGTATTTTTTTTATTTTATAAAGAACAAATTCAGGGGAAAAACTGAGAGTCAGTTCTTAAAAATAAGGCAATTATCATGCTGCCATTTTTTTCTTAAAGATTTAATGTGACGTGCTGCTTGATAATTTTTTCTCCACTGATTTAATATAGATGAGAGAAGCTCTAAGCCAAGAATGAAAGTAAAGGCTGTACCGACAGAGTACCAGGAAACAGCCCCCGATTATTCAGACTGCAGAGCAGTCTCCTCAAAAGAGGCTAGTGGAAGCCATTTTGCCCAAAATATTAAAAGACAGATGAAAGAAACATTCTAGGATATCTCCCTAATACAGTGGCCTACCATAACTTTCCCTGTTAACAGTCTATGAATCAGCGGCTAGTAGATGACTGGAAACAAACATGCATTAATGATGTGGTTTTTTATTATTTTTTCCATCAGGAAAGATAAAAATAGTGAGCCAGCTACTGAGCATCTCTGTGAGGCTGAAACTCACTGGAGAATCCATGCTGATGTCAGAAAGTAGGAAAGTAGGGTTCAATAAGTTTAAAAAAATGCAAACAACAAAGTGTTTTCTTCAAAAGGAGTGGATTAGAACATTCGTTATATAAGGATGATGGTCCTAGGTAAAAGTTCATCTCATATGATATCCTGTCTCCAAGAGTGGCCAGAAGCAGATGCCCCAAGAAGAGAGTAAGGAAAGGATGTGCATATTGACACTTCTGGGTATCCTTCTCAGTCTCCAACCTTGTAGCTCAGGGACTTTTGGGCCAAATGTGATCTCTGTCTATACAGTAATCATGTGATGAAATGGAACCTCTCATTTTCCACAGCCATTTATTACATTTTAATATTGCAGTTGTTGTTTTTCCTGTAAACAGATTTAAGGGCTTGATTTGTTTGTTTGGTGGAGGATTTTTATTAGTTATTGTGAACACGTTTTCCAGGAAAAGTAGTAGTCTTTTCCAGGAAAAGTAGTAGAAAAGCAAGCTGCAGTCTCAAAAACATGCATCATAAAAGCCTGCTTCCAGGACCACGTGTGATTTGATCTCATTTGAGCAGTCCAAAAGGTGAAGCAAGAGGGCACAACTTTAGAGGTATAACACACAGGGCTCCCAGCATCTTACCACCCATTTACAGGCAGCAATGGAAGCTTTCAAGACCCAAGTAGATCATTCAGCAGAAGCTTTCAGCTGAAGCCTTTGTTAAGTAATTTATTTCCAGTAAATCAACGTGGCTTGATATGGAACTAATTTATCACAGGATTGCTTCTCTAGTTGTACCTCTACTGATAAACCAAACTTCTCATGATACCTCCTGCATGATAATAAGAGAATACCCACAGAAATGCTAAATAATGTTCCTTTAATGCCAATAATAATAAAAAAAAAATCAATAAAATTATCTCCACCTCCCTCAAAGATTGGAAAATCTACATGGTCCTTACATTTTTAAGAGTGAAAATACAAGAGTTTCTAGTTTGGGGGTTTTGGTTTTGTTTGGTTTGTTTTTTTCTAAATGCAAATCAGAAATTAGGAAACACTAGAATTTAAATTGTGCTTATCACAAAACTACCTTAATATATGTATACCTTATAAGAATTGTCAGTTATATGATTACACACTATTTTTCCATTCTTTGTACCCTAGCTTCTGCCACTGGACTGTCTTTTTCTCTACTTTTACAGATCAGTATCCACAACAAAATAAATGCATGCAGCTACTTTCTGCAGTATAACTGAAATAATTCACCACCTGAATTGAAACATGTGATATGATCACCATATGACTTAATTGCAACAGATTATATTTATCAGGATAAGTAGAATATTACGCTATAGCTAAAACGCAGAATACCTTGCCTTGGGAAAGAGTGAAAAGCAGAAACCTCTTGTCCCAGTTACTATAAAACAGCCCCAGTATGGGACATCTCTGGAAGTCTCCCCTCTTCCTCCCAACTTAACATGCACACAACCCTTCCTCACACCACTCTGACTCTACTCACACAGTACTTTGGGTTTTTTTCCACTACTTTCTCTACAAAGAGATTTCAGAGACCTATTACCAAGGATGCGCTCTGTAAGAATTTAACACCCAAAGATAATAAGGAGATGTTTTGTAGGTGTTTGCTTCAATTTTAAGTGTTTTACTAAATTTAAGAGCTACATGGACCAAATGTAACTTCTATACCTCATGCCATATCACTGTCCGACTTTGATATCCATATATTATGATTTAACATGATAACATGACATTCAACAATTGATGCACAGGTCTGTCCAACTGAAAAGCATTTTTCAGTGACAACTCTCTGACACACTGGACTCAGGGCTGATCTTTATAGATAATGACTGTGTTACTCTACCTCTTGTCTTTGCCCTCCATGGAATACAGCCAGGTATCCACAAAGTCTCTCATCTGCTCTGCATTACCATGTCTAAGACTTTCACAGCTCCTGAGTGAATGCCCTGCAGCCATACCACCATCCCTTTGGCTATGACTCCTGCAGAACTCATGAAATTTTGTGTCCCTAGAAGGACCCCACTTATAAAGGTTTTACATGCAGCTCAACTCACAGGCTACTGTGAGGAAGGGTACATGCCATCGTCCTTTCTCCTCTCATGTGGTTCTGCACTGTGTCACTTTGTGAATGAGAGGGCAAGCCAGAGTAACTTGCAGCTACTCTTTCTTCTGTTTTTGGTCAGCATTCAAGATCTATGTAGGTCTTTGCCAGGTCAGAGACTTCCTGGAAAGGTAGCAAGACAGTGGTCATCTAGTGAGTATCACACGACAGGACATGTTATGACGTATTGAAATGCATGTTCAGGGATGTTGCTGTTCCAAATTAGTCTTTTAAGATCTTATAACTTCCCTTCCTCCAACATCAGAAAGGAAAGGACACTGGCTTCATCTCAGTATGTTGCTCTAATGTTGCCTCCGGCAGTTAAAACAAAGCCCATGCAAAGAAGAATATTCAATATCAGGGAGAAGAGTACCAATGCCATTCACAAGGTTATTATGAGGTCTCAGCACAAACAGGGGGTACTGTTCCCCACAACTGAGTTCCAAAAGGTGGAAGACAAAACCTCAAGCCAGAGACATATTACCAAATTCGTGTTTTGTGCAAGAGTGAAGAGCTTACTCTCTCTGTCTAGAAAAAAGCTGAGCATGGATATGATTGCTAGCTACATACCCACAGTAAATACCAAGGAGAAAAGAAGCAGCATTTAAAATAAAGGACAATGTTGCACAAGGACAAATAAGTATAAATTGACCATGAATAAATTTGATTTGGGAATTAGAAAAAGGTTTCTAACCATCAGAGGAGTGATGCTCTGGAACTGCTTTCCAACAAGGATAGTGAGAGTAAACGACCTAATTAGTTTAAAGATGAGGCTCGATAAACTTATGAAAGGGATTATGCGATGCGGTTGTCTGCAATAGTAGGGAACAGATCTTGATGATCCAGGATTTCCCCCCAGTCCTGTGTGCCAGGCCGCATCCTGTCAACCTAAATTCTCAGCTGCAGTGCAGTGATTTACCAGGCATCACAGAGACTGCCCTACTCTAAAGCAAGACTGGCTTCTGTTTTCCAAAAAATATAGGTTTTAACTTACATTGAAAGGGAACATTTCCTACGGGGCTGAAAATGCAAGAAACAAGGAAAGGTGACAAAGTCCCTAGCTTTATAGAAGGTACAAAATGAGAAATTTAAAAATTTGTTAATGAAAGTAAGGTGGGAAAAGAAAGATTATTCCTATTGGAAACTGGGGCAAAGGACTCCATTATTTTGAGAAATAATCATATAAGAAGAAAACTATTTTGATATTTAATAAAAATCAGCCCTCATATTTGTAATTTTTTTGTTGCAAAAGATAGCATACCCAGATAAGCCTATTAGTCATGCAAATCATATTTTCTGTTCAACTGTACAAATTGAGAGCAGCACTCTTGGCTGCATAGCAGTAGTACGTGAATCACAGAACTGCCAATTCACACCAATTACTATGAATTGGAGCCTGGAAGGTCAGCTCATCCTACCGAATACCAAAGTGCATGGCATACATAAACCATTTAACATTTTTTGTCCAATCCATTCCTAGAAACCTTCATAAATAAATAAATAAATAAATAAATAAAATCTATATTTTGGAATCATGGTGCAATATACACTGCCTCAGTCTGAATCCTACTGAGCATGAAGATGGGAGGTAGAGGAGGTTTAGAATATAACAATTCCTCCTTTTTCAACAAACCTTATACTGTACCTCTGCAAAGTTAAAGCTGTCCCAGATTTACCCCAACAGTAGCCCTGATATTAGCCATTATATTTTCCTTAAGGTAACTGATAAAGTTCCTGGGAAAGATCAGTCTTGATATGCAAAGCAGTCTTACACTGCTAGGGAAATTATTTTCTGGTAAGAATATAGAGCAAGTACCTCTGGACTCTTGAGAGGTATTAAGGGTGTCTTAGATTCACAAAACAATTCACAGGGGGGTTTGTCTGACCACTCCAACACTTAAACGTTTCCTGAATTAGATGACTGCAATCATGGCTATTAAAACCATAGGGACAGAGCTCCCCATTTCTGTCATTACCAAAAGGAAACCAGGCTGCACAGACACAGCCCAAGGTCTCAGTTCTTGTCTCAGCCTTCAACTAACAGAACTGATCTCTATACAGAAATGCAAAAGGTGATGAATACAGTGTATTAAACTTCCTAAACCATAGGATTTTTTATCCGTGTTGCAAAAGTCTTTTCTAGTTTTGATTCCTCTTTTCAACCAGTGCTACAAAAAAGGAAGAAAGCACTATCCCCATTTTACGGATGTTAAAAGATTAAAAAAAAAAAAAAAAAAAAAAAAGGAGAAAAGCTCTGACTGTCTTTCCCATCTACGCTTCTAGACTACTTACTAGGTCAGGGCTGTTTATCCTAGATACCAAGTTGAAACCAGTATTTTGCCTCTTTCAGCTTTTCCCAGCTTGTCCATAGTGCATTTTACCTTCTCTCAACTTAGTCCATAAAGAGATTTGGGATCTTTTCTGGAATGGAAGATGTTCTACAGCTACAAGCTGTTATAGCAACCAGCCTGCCTACTGCTCTCCTGGGCACCTGCATTATGCAGAGCTTGGTGTTCTCACTCTTCACTTCAGGATTTGGTGTGACACTTCTGAAACAGAGCAGACTAGAGATAGGATATTTAAAAGATATAAAAATCCTAAAAAGTAGCTTCAAAAACTTAACTTTTCCAAAGTTGTTAGGAAGAGGAATTTTGAGAGCAAAAGAAATACAGATATGTTGGAGAGAAGAATAGACAGTAGGAAGTATGTAAAGTAACCATAATGAGCTAGTGGCAGACACTAATGTCTTCTCATCTAGTCTCCCCTGTTTTGGTTTTACACATTAAGAAAGAGGAATGTGTTCCTCTGAAAGATGTCCTCCAGCTTACTTTCAGAATGCATGACCAGCCCTCTTTCAGCAGATCAGCCATGTCTCTCTGACTTTGATCTGTGGCAGAGGACTGATACTTCCAAATATCTAAGTAGTTCTTGAACATTTAAACACCTTCATGAAGGGAAAACAGCTCCTTCCTTCCCTCCCACTGCAATGTCAAAGTCTTTTCCTAGCTCCTTCTTACTTTTGCTGCACAATACTCTGCAGATTTACTTTAAAGAAGAGCCTGGTTTGGAATCACAGGCACACTATTCTTGCAGGAAGAGGATAACGTATATTCTGAAGCACACTTACAAAGACACTTAAATGTATGTGTAATAGTTCATCATTCTATATCTTTAAGAGACGAATAATGAGTGTCAGAATATTCTTTAAATTCTCCTACCTCCCTTAGGAATCGCTTTCTCAAATCACTCTGGAAATTTCACCAATGTTTTATTCCTTTACTTATGCCCTCTTAAAAGCTACCATCTTTTTAAAGATGTCAAGTTGCATCTTTAAAGATCGAACTTTATTCCACTAGTTTTGTGAACAAAAGCCATTTGTGACTCAATTGCCTTAGGCATGCAAGGGTCAAAAAATAAAAACATACACTAACCCAGACAATTTCACAGATGTTATTTGGGAATGGAGAAAGAGGGGGAAGAAGGTCCAAGGCCAAAACAACAGCATTATTCCTGAAGGAAAAGTCATAAATTTGAAGTTTATAGGGAGTTTTGTTCTGAATCAAGAGACTATGATAAATCTTTTTCTTCAAACTGGGAGGCAGAGGGATCAAAAAAAAATCCAAAACCAACTTCATTTTAGTGTGAGTCTCTGTCAGTTAGTCTGCGCCAATCAGGTACTGCTGTGCTTGGAAGTCCACAAAGGTGGGACAGAGAATAATTCCTATTTTCAGCTCTGAGCTTGATTTCTGCTGAAATCTTAGTGTTAAGTTAGAGCAGTTGAAGGGCCATACCAAGAAAGCAATGGAAAAGGAAAAGGAAAAGTGGGGTCCAACCTGCCCTCAACCTTATGACATGAAACATCATGGTCTTCTCCACTGTTGAAGAAGAGGAGGCTCTGGGGAGACCTTACAGCAGCCTTCTAGTATCTGAACGGAGCCTACAGGAGAGCTGGAGAGGGAGTCTTTGTCAGGAAGTGTAGTGATAGGACAAGGGGTAACAGTTTTAAATTAGAAGAGGGGAGATTTAGATTAGATACTAGGAAAAAATTATTTCCTGTGAGGGTGGTGAGGCACTAGAACAGGTTAACTAGAGAAGCTGTGGATGTGCCATCCCTGGAAGTGTTCAAGGCCAGAATGGATGGGGCTTTGAGAAACCTGCTCTAGTGAGAGGTGTCCCTGTTCATGGCAGGGAGGTTGGAACTGGATGATCTTTAAGGTCCCTTCCAACTCTAACAATTGTATGATTCTATGATCAAGTAAAGATACTTGATATACTTGAAATATACTTAAGTCTCTGCATAGTAGCATTCCATGTAGTTCAATGCTGTTTCTGTGAAAGGAGCTCATGCACTCAAACTTAGGCATTTCAAACTAACTCCCATTGAAATCGGTGAAAATACAAGGATCCTTTGTCATTGAAACTGTGGTTTTGCTTTTGTGATGTCTAGGTCAGCAAAAAAGTTGATGGCCAGTTCCTTCTCTGCCCACTCTCTACCCTTCCAAGTTCGTGCTTGGAGCTTTAACTCCTGATACTCACTGACAGAGACTTGCTTTAGGACACATGGCTTATGGATCCTGTCTGCTTTGCAGCAGCAGATGTCAGGCTCTTTCAGGAAGGATTTGGCAGCATCTCCTCTGCTGTTTGATGTTGATCAACCAGCATGGATGCAGGAAGCATTAAATAACAGGAAGACAAAGGCCAGGCAGAGCAGACTGGCCCCTCCATGACACAGGTAAATATGCACTTTGAGCACAAAGCCTTTATTCCCTCTCTTTCCCCTCTGTCCCTTAAATCAAGCTCACCATGGGCTTGCATATGCCCTGCATTGACAGCCAGCAGGTTAGGACTGGAGTGCAGGCTCAGATCCAGATTCCTTACACAGTGCAGAGGTACCCTGAGGCATTTGAGGAAAAGCTACAGTAAGGCAAATCCTCTTGCTTCCAGCACAGAATACAGACAAAGCGACAGTGGATCTGGATGGGGAGCAGTTGGCCTTGTTACAAAGTGTGAGGAGTGAGACCAAAACTAGGCTCTGGGCCTGCCCGAAGTTTGGCTCTGGTCCTCCGTGGCTTTATTCCTGCTGCAGCTACAAATGTGTGAGTCTACAATTTAGTAATAATATACTTCTTGACTGACCTTTCCTGGCAAGTTAATGACAGGAGAGAGTAATAAGGACATGCTTTTTAATCTAACGTCAGTCAATAATAGTATACAACTAATAGACTTAGACATCATACATTCAATAATTGTTTTTACTTAAAGCCCTTACAGTTTGCCCACTGAGACACAGCATGTCAGCAGCAGTTGCTGCCTATTGATAGACACCAGCAGGACATTTATTCATACCTTTCTGGCTAGTTTACCTTCTCCAGGAGCATCCATCACGCGAGTATCTAAGCACTGAGATACACAGTCATTTATATACACACACATTTTGGCTGAGCTGCTGCAGAAGCTGGGATCATTATATGTTTCTCAATAGAAAGCTAGCTCCCCTACAAGTACACCCATTTATTTCACTTCATTGCAAGAGGAGGTTATTTATACCTCCTAAAACCTAGAAATCCCAACCAGAATCAGTACCTCCTTCATGCTAAGAGGGGTACACATTTCTGGGATCACATTCAGGTTGGCTGAACACAAAGCTTTTCCTATATCTAAGTGTATCTAAATTGTTTTTCAGATGATTAAACAAAAAACTAGAGGGAGACAGTAGATATGAAATACTTGGGACTCCAGAAGGATTTAGCCAAGCAGGATATGACTTCATACTATGGCTGAAGAGCTGAGGGTTCCCTGCATTGGGTCCTGTAATGGTATAAGAGAAACAAGACACCTCACTCAAATGCACCCGTCAGAGAACAACAGCCAGATTTTGTGTCACCCAGCACTGACCCACAGTATCTCTCAGCTATTGTTGCCACTCAAGNCTCAAGCAACAATTTTTTTTTTTTTTTTAGAACAAAGAAGTGATTACAAGGGGTTTAGTTAGAACTGAGATATCTAGATTGATAACAATTAACTTACTGTTTTGGTTTTGGGTTGTTTTTTTCTTTTCATACTAACATTATTATTCTTCTTCCTTTTGGTAAGGGGCAGGACAGGCACATTAATAGTTAGTTATTTAGATAGTAGCTGCCCAGGGTTAAATTGCTAAAAACACCCTTCTTGCTTGTTATCTTTATTTTATTGGAAGAATTAGGTTCATCTCATTTTACATGGGAAAGATGAATGACCCAGTCCACTGGCAAGGTCTAAATTGCAGCCCTTTGCATGCTGAAGTCTTCCACCACTTACTCTTGTCACAAACAGCACCCTGCAATCCATTTAGATTCATTTACAGCAGATTAATTTCTTTGTGACCTTTGGCTCTGCTGTCAAACAGGCCTGAGACAGACAAGAGCTTAGGAACAGCAAGTGCATTTGATGATGTCAATCACTGGACCTCAGGGATATTCTTAACTTCTCATGTGCCAGAATACCACAAAGGAAACCTGTCTCCTTCTGCTTCTGGATGCCAGTGTCCACACCAACTCTGTTGTCGCTAAGCCAGCCCTACACAGCCCCCATGACCACCCATAAATGAAGATGGAAGGCAAATATTTCACTTATTTTAAACTTACTTTCAAATCTCACTCTACTTCTCCTCTGACAATTAGATCTATTTTCTTAAGGTTATGTTTCAAAGGCAAATTCCTTAACTTAAGGGTCATACTGCTCAAATCATTACTCCAGCAATTTTATCGTCTTATTGCTGTTTGCATACCATTACCCAACGGGCCTTGCACCATCATTACTTTGCTTTAAAGACACTATCTCTAAGAAAAAAAGCAAGCTATGGTCACTCTGCGTAAGGAAAACAACAGCTAAATTCAACTACTGGCTGTCTTATTCTCCAATAGACAGGTCTCTCTCCCATTCACTTCCACTAGGAGTAAATTCAACTGAATGCCCAGCCAGAACTGAGATTTTGTCCAGAAGAGAGGGAAAACAATTTTCTTTTCAAGACACAGGGGTGGTTTGTGGTTAGAAGCTAGGAACTACTTTTGTCTGCCTTCTTTCTAAATGGAGAAGAAACTATTCACATCAACTGTCAGAGCTCTACTTGTTGGACTTCCTCGAGACAGAAAACAGGGCAGAAATAAAGGGAAGGCAGTTAAATTACAAGGGTTGGTTGGGCTTATCTGCAACACTTAGCTCCTAATTCAGCAGCGCTCAAGAGCATGATGGGAGTTGGACTCCTTGCTATTTCCAGGGCACCACCTGGCAGAACCACAGGACTTCTCATGTCACCTGGCCTTAGTGTCAGTCTCTTCTTGCAATACTAAACAAGTTCATAGGCTTTCTTTCTGTCCTCCATGAATTTTTCATGGGAACTTCAAGGTTTGCCATAGCAAGTTAGACATTTCCATTAAAAGAGAACATGCCAAGTGGAATCAGAAGCATCTTTTCAGTCTCTGTTCAGGAAGCCCTTCTGCAGACTTGGCAATCGCTTGTGGAAAATTATTTTCCAGAGCACATCCAGACCCTCTTCCTGTAGCCATATGCTAAAAAATCACGCTTCATAGTCTGAAAGGCCCAAAACGATTTGAAGGTCTGTCATTTTTCCTTTCTCACAACTGTAAAAATTCTTAAAATAAGTTCCCCATTACTAAAAGAACTTAAATTTTTCAAAAGCAGGCAATAAAGGGAAATTTGCAGAACTGAGTCATTTTTGCCAGCATGTTTCTTGAAAATAATGATCTCCCTTCTCTAGCAGATCCACTTCCTCTTCCAGAAAAAAAAAAAAAAACAAAAAACAAAAAAACCAAAAATCAAAAGGGGTTATTGTTGTGGATACTTCTCGCCTTCATTTTAACTATTGCTTGTTACAGATGGGACTAAGCACAAACATTCAGCAATAAGAGCAGTTTCTGTCATTAACCTATTACAATAAACACTCCCATATCACTTTACATTTTGAGCAACGTCTCCGAGCAGTCATTCCTTGTCTTTGCCATTTACGCAAATATTTTAGAGCAAATTTTACTTAGTCATTAGTACAATGGGCCCACTGATTTCAGATGGTGCACTAATATGTCAAGTGATAAGTTTAAACATTAAAAAAATCCAGACCCGAAGTACACTTTCTCAAATACTTCCCTATGTTTTGTCATACTTAGAACATCTGATTGCACTGTGTTTCAGGAAGCATTAGCTTTCATTGGAGATTATTTTTTTAATTTAAAGAAATAATTAAGAAAACTTGCCAGAGGTGGAACCCAGTTATTTCCAACTCTGTCAACGCTTTTTTAACTTCCTACATCAGGTGTCTATATGTGTTAAGTGCTTTGATCTCCTTAGACAAAAGGCTGTGTGTGAATCTGAATTAATATTATTATATTATTAACAGTATTGTGTAATGTTTTATGTCTATGAATTTATATGCATGACACTCCAGGCATACGAATGCATGCAGAAATACAGATATGTAACATTATACAAACTCACTGATGCTTAGCACTTATGTACTGCCTTTTAGTCAATTTTTTAAAAAACTTTCCAAAGGTAAAGGAAGCCTCAGAGCATAAATATCACAGGTAGAAAGCAAAGCCAAAAGTCCCATGCCCAGTGCTAACTGCTAGGTCATGCTCGACCACCTGATGGGTGTGGTTTTCTCCAAATTAGTCCACCAGTCACCTTCTTATCTAACCAGGAGTTTTTGTTTCACAAGTACACATGTGAGGATGAGAGCAGATAAGGAAGAGTGCTTAAAGAATTCACCAAATACCTTACCATTTCACACCCTTCTGCCCAAGACGAGTATCTTTTTCCTCCTTCCCTCCCTTTATTCTCACATCTCCAGACTGTCCAATTCTCTCAGAACAGGTCTTATAAAAATAATACAAAAAACGATACATGTGTTTATGTACTGCTCCTTTTCTGATGCCATGAAGAAATGAAAAAAAGAAGTTGATTGGACGTACTGATGTGTGCCTCCTCTTCGTGGTCCCCCCACCCCTTACACAGATCTTCCAAAAGCAGCAGATGCACAAGTGCCATAATGCAACACAGGGATTTGCTCTGGGAAAATTGTTTTATTTTTAAAGGACTGAATATACTGGAGGGTAAATGCTTGCCTACACCGCCAACACATGCCTGCCTCTTACTGTTATCTTGGGGTTTCTGCAGCTTATTTTATAAAAAAGTTTCAGCTTTCTGCCTGCCTGAGTCAGGGCTTCCTCTAAGTGGCTGCTTTCCAGATACAGGCAGTCTTGCATGGCATAGAGTCTAGAATGACAAGAGCAGGACTGGGGAGGGCAAAAATTTAATTTCAAGTGACTTGATAGAAGAAAGTTTAGAACTTTCTCACTTTGATTGCTTGAAAGATTGTCCCCCTTCTCACCCTGTCTCCAGTTGAAGAAACATGCTATAGAAGCTACCTATATAAATTTTACAAAACCTGGCTATATCTATAGCATAGAAGAGGTTGCTCAACTCCACCACATTATCATCTATAGGTAAGAATTGGACAGCTATCAGGAAGTTTTACTGTTCACCAGATCTGGTAACCTGGAAACCAAATCCAGGTCTCCTGATTCCCTCCCCACCCGCCAAAAAAATCCAACACACAATCAGAAACAAGTGTCTTGGTTTCTACCTTGGGGTTGCACGATACACCTCTAACCTCTGAGGTGGCCCCAGACAATTAACTTGCTGTGTCTCATACAGGAGATTTGCAGAGGGCGAGGTACAAATAGCTCTCTTCTCCAAGGGGAATCTGAAACCTCTCTACAGTCAAAAAAACTGTTACCTGAAGCCTGTGCACTCACCATTACACCATGCACTCATGGCAGGACTACTCCATCCCCAGAGAAACAGCCATCTCTGAGCCTCACTGTGTTGCTACAGCAGCTCAGGACAGTGTGTCAAGTCCTAAATAATGATACCCTCTTTTGCACCTAGATCTCTTCTGACTTATTTTTAAAGACAGATCTTGGTTTCTGAACAGTGGCAGATTCTGTAATTATGTACATTTAAATATGAAGGGGGAATCAAGAGCAATTTTAAGGGCATGTGGATCTGGTCTTCTGCCAAAGTGCTTTATTCTATAATGAACTCTTCCTTTTAAGCCACTTTTCAGACACTTTGGTCTGAACCCAATATCAATAATATAGGTTAAATTTCACATGCTTAACAATATTTAACCCTGGGGCCTCTTCTTGGGCTGTTAAACACCAGACAGTATACCAGCCTGGGGTACTGGGATAGGAGGTGAAAGCTGGGAAGGCAGCTCATCGATGGGTAACTAAAAAGAGAAAGGAAAACCTTGACCTAAGCTGTATGAGTTCAGCATTGCAAATGGTAAAGCAGACCTTCTCTTTCGGGCTGTTTGTAGTCACATTTAAATAGTCAATAATTCATCACTTACAGTGAGAATGTTAAATGCAGAAAGCAGCAGAATGTAAATTGAAATGGCTAATCCTTTTTAGGATGATCCATTAACAACAAAATATTAAAGGTGAATGGGAGAATGAGAAGAGACTTCATGGGCGAGTGCATTGGCCTTTTGCCTCTGAGGAGAGGTCTGTACTCAAAGCTTCATTAGGTTACAAGCATAAGTGGGTCACACAGGCCTAACAGACATTTGTCCATATCACAAAGCCAGTGACAGTCTGCAAGTATAACCTAAAGCCTCAGATAAAGCTGAGGTTATGAGTGGGCTCTGTTCAGTTCTATGCATCCCCCAAGCTGCGTGTGCTATGGAGGACACTGCTTTGTTTCTTTAGCTCTGTCTCCCATCTGCAAGGGAGTAGTAACTCCTGCGCATCTCCACAGTGCAGGAAGGATTAGGAAGTTAAACCAAATGCTTAGGGATTATCCTTATGGGGGAAGGGAGAGGATATTACAAGTAGAGATGACACTATCTAAAATACTGATGTCACTGTGTGTGAAAACTGGGATGTAGCAGCTGAGCTGGAGAGTAAAGTAGCAAGAGAGGATGGAGCTTAGGATGCAGTTTTGCACTTTAACTGTGTTTTCATTTAAAATCTTAACAGACCGGTACAATGTCATAGGCAAAGCAGCTTAGTAAGTACTCCCTGTTGATTTGGGATGATGCTTAAAACAAAACAAATTATTAACTACCCCGTTTTAACCCGGACACTCAAAGACTAAAGGACCAGCTCTGAAAGTGCTTAAGTGTAGCCTATTTAAATTGACCACCAACATCACTACAGATGTTCTCTGCAAGGCCAAAAGTTTGGTGCTAGAGTAAAATTTTCAGTTGTTTGTTGAGCTATTAGAGTTCTAAAGCAGAAAGTATTATCAGAGAGATATATCAGAATGGAGCTTGCAGGAAGGTGGGGAGGGGTGAATTTTTTTTGGGGGGGTGAGTATATTTCTCTGGGACTCTGCTCATTCATCATCTCTCCAGGACAACTTGTTTACTCCAAGATTTTTTTGGGTGTTCATGGTTTGGGTACCTCCCACCCCACCATCAGTTTTGCCTCTGAAATCTGTGCTCTGAAGACATTTCTTTCCAGGCAGTGCTCCAAAACATAGCATCTCTACTGGGAAATGACGACTGCAAACAAACATAGCATCTACTTAGCAACAGAAAGAAAAAGAAAGAGAAGTGAGTTTTCTTTTAGTTTTTATAAAAGGCACAATAATCTCTCACCTGAAGAGTAGTATAAGTGCTTCTCATAAAACATCATAAAACAATACAGTCCTGTAAAACCAAACAACATGTCAAAGCCCTATTTATTCCTTTCATTAACCTGATCTAATCCCAAGAAGTTTCTAATGGAACATGCATTGAATTGATGAGTCTTCCTCCAGCTCCTCAACTTACCCAAAAGAGATGGAACAAATATAAATATATCTACACTTTACACTCAGTCTTAATTTGTTCAAAGCTTGGAAGAGCTTAAAAACCCACCCGTGCCTCATGGAAAACTGACAAATATTCTATTTAGACAGATTTTGGCTGCTTACGCCCTTGTTTTTTCTGTGGTGTTCCCTTCCCCCGCAGCAAGGGCTTGTTCACATTGAGGACACGGGAGTTTTATTGATGTTTTCTGAGGAAGGGCCCTGCTACCCAGCAAAACCACCCCCCCCGCTAGTGAAGAATTGCTCCCCTCAGCCCTCAATTGTGGTATGAATCGTCAGGTAAAATACATCCCCCCTTTTCAAGACCTCCACTCTCACCACACACACAAAAACTCTTGCTGTGCTTCTTTTCCTAAGAGGAATATATTTATCAAATTTAATTAACATGTTCTTCCTGACCTCTATAATGTCCATCACAGGTTTTCCCCTGTTCATTTTCAACCCCAATTCCTTATGAACCCCAATTCAGATCCCACCTCCCAGTAAGGTTAGACAGACAGAAGACAGAATATGATCACTAGCAGGGAAGGGTCTGCTGACAGAAGAGCCACCCTCGAATTTTTAAGAATGGATCTTCGTGATACCAATGGCTTTTGGAGAAAAAATGGATATATTTGATCTAACTCAACCTGGGAAGAACAGGCAAATGTGCTGCACTTCATAGCTTTATCTCTACCAGAAAGCAAACGTTAGCAAGGGTGCTGCTCTGTGGAAGGCAGCAAGAGTATATAAGCAGATGGTGTTTGAGCATTTAACCACCGCAATCGAAGCATGACTTGGCAATGAATATACTAGAGGCCTTGTTTACCCTAGAGCTTTGGACAGTGCAGCTGCTACTCCAGTTCTGGTAGAAATTTTCAAGCACAGGTATGCGTGGTGAGGGGCAGGGATCACCACCCTAGATGGGCAAGAGTCACTACCTTGTGTGCAGTGGTGTACTCTGTATACAAGCTCTCCCGACACTCTCCATTGCCAGTCTGCACACTGAATCCCAACCAGGATAGCAGATGAGTGCAGCAGTATCTGAGTAATAAGGAATATTTGGCCCATACAAGCTCTGTCAACCAGTACTTGGCTGTCTTCTCATCAGTCAGGAATGTAGATGTGTTTTAACTGCCCAGCTGTAAACTTCATCCTACACACACCTTCCTCACACATTTATTCCCTACTAGCTATCTGCATGAGGCTGAGGAGACTAACTTCAACAGAAGCCTGTCTTTTTATTCTGCCCATGATGAAAATATCCGTGGATGTTTGGAGCTTCTTACTTACACATATTTAAAGATGGGAAGAGGGAAGGATGGTTTCTACAGGAACAGAAATTCAGGAAACAGCCAATAACTCCACATTCTCAGGCAAGAATATTAGTCCTTGAATAACAAATTGCCTGTGATTCAAGAAACATCCCCCTTGGATATAAAGACCAACAGGAAACTGATAGAACTCTAGTTGTCTACTGAGAAGCTCACACCTTGACCTCCAAAATCAGATCCCAGATATTCCCTGTTTCTTAAGCAGCCAACCAAATATAAACAAGTACAAAAACAAATCCAAATTGCCTTAATGTCACACTGCCTGCAGTGCAATGGAGAGGTGATCCCTTGCCTCCCATTACCCACCCCAATAATTCTTTTATATGGAGTGTGAAATAATTAGGAGCAGCAGAAATAATTTAGGAAACAAGAAGAAACTAATTGTATAAGCTTGTTTGGGGAAAACACAAAGGACAAAAGCAAACCTGGTAGAGATGCTGACAGATACAGTACCGGTATATTAAAGCCCACACATGTATTAATAATAAGCTAACTAATGGTCCCTTGCACAATACACAATGAATTTACTACACAGCAGCCTGCTGCTGTGGTGCACTGTGACTCCACACCACAGAAAAGATCATGGTTTGTGAAGCAGGAGAGTTTAATACTGTGTCCAGTCCAATGACTTTACATTGTGTTTAGGGAGAGACCATGGTTTCAGAGTGCAGCTCTGGGAACCTGAAAATCTCCAAGGCAGCAACGCTGCTGATTACATGTTCCAGATCCAGGCAAGTCACTATCTACCTCAGTGCCCATCTCTTCCAAATGTTAAAGCCACGTACCAATAAGGGGCATTGCTTCACAGTAGCACCGCTCAGGTTTGTAACTAATGTTGTGGATAGAACTTCAGGGATTAAACTCATCCTTCTGCTTCAAAGCACAGGCCTTCTTGACTGAGCTAAAGGGTGCTCTCCATCAGCAATACAAATCCATGGAAACATTTGTTAATACCTAAGGTCTTTCTTCTTTCCTCAGAGCATGCTGGCAAGACAAGAGGCCATCTTAGCTTGTTAAACTGGGAAATCAAGTTATAGTTGGAAATCTTACTGAAGATCACACAAGAGGCTGAGGAAGCAAATCCACGGCTACTGCTTCTATGTCCTACCTTGACAGCTCAAAGATCTTCAAAAACCAGGGAGAAAGTAAGAAGCCCTAAGTCAGATAGTGTGTCCCTGACTGCTAAACACGAAGTCTGCTTGACTGGACCAGCAAACCCTGACTTCTAGTAACATAAGCTCTTCTTGACAGCAGGTCATCTGTAGGCTACACCACATTTTGACTCCAAGACAGATGTTTACATTCTCTTTAACATTGTATTTTCCCATGTCTATTTGTGCCCAGAACAAAAGTATGCAAGACGTGGATTTGCAGATGTGAAGAGGGGTCTAAACTGGTGGCAACCATTTTGGAATCTGTTATGTTCAGGGTAAACACTCCCCCGTGAGGAGGGTCCGTTTAGAGAGGTGAGCTGCAACCAAATAAACTTAAAAAACCCCACAACACACACAATGCCATAATCCTACAGAACACAGTTTTGACTTTACGCTAAAAGAGACAACATATGGGGCCCTAATCTCACAAAAAAAAAAAAAACAANNAAACAAAAAAAACCCCAAAAAACCCAAACAAACAAACAAACCAAAAAAAAAAAAAAACCCAACAAAACAAAAAACAAAAACAAAACAAACAAAAAAACCCAACAAACAAACAACAAAAAAAACCCAACCAACTTAAACAGTTTTAGGCATCCAGGTGCAGCATTTTAAACTCAGTCAATGCTAAAGTTGCTGTCTATAGAGCCCAGCCCAGATCTGCTTGCCCAGTCCATTGTTTGCTCCAGCAGCTCAACTTCACTGGCTGAGCTTACACTGTATCCAGAGCTTTAGCTGTTGAAAAAAAAAAAACAAAAACACCAAAAAACAAACCTCTGTTCTTTGACTCACTCTCTGAAAGAAACTAGCCAAGTACACTTGATCCTCCAGAATTACCTTTCCTGTTAGTAAGCTTCCTAGCTCAACACTCTGGTTTAAAAACAATGCACTAACATACTTTGAAAGCCCCTTCCAATTTTTCTGAGTGAATGGCATTCACTCAGACATGCTACTCAAACTCACTGGAGTTGCCTACCCCAAAACTCCTCTACCACCTCAGTGCACTGCTGCTCCTTTTGGCAGCATGCCCACTGCAGCTGCCGGACAGCGCTACTGTTTGTGTACCCACCTACTGCACACCGCCCCAGCAGTGGCTGAATGTCAGTCGCAAGGCTAAAGGTCTCCTCTGTGTGTACGCGCAGTTTTGCAAAGCACTTCAGGATCAAAGGTGCCAGTGAAACACAAGGGTATTCTAAAAGCCCATAGTTTCCTCACAGTCAGCTTATCAACTAATTACAGTCGTGTGCTTTGCTGAGAGGCTCTGAAAGGTATCAAGAGCAGAACCCCTTGGCATCATCTGACACTGACAATGCTGTAGCCAGGAGTGCTGCCATTTTTTATGCTTTCATGACTGGCTTTGAACTGGACGTGAACTTGCATAGATATGTGCCTGATGCACAAGTCAAGTGCACCAGTGCAGTGATCCACCACACTTTCCATCACTTTACACTTAACTGCATGCCAAGCCTTCATAAATTACACTTGCTGCTTTCCAGTCTGCCTCTGAGAAGAGCACAGTCGACCCCGGTGTCACTCGTGCCAGTGGCGCAGAGCACAGGCAACAGCTTGGACAGAGGACTGCTCAGCAGAGCTTTTCTTTCTGAAGGAGCCATAACGAACTCACTTATTTCTGCCTTGCCCTCCCTGAAAAGCTGTAGGTAATCTGCAGCATAGGGATGGACTAACAGTGTAGACCTTGACAAGAAAACGGTTTGGCTGAGGTTACTTAGCAAGAGTCCAGGACAAAGTCAGAAACAGAACTTGGTCACATGAATCTCAGTGCACCATCTTAGGCTATAACAATGGCCCTCGCTTGAGAAAGGACTGGTATTTCAGCACCAGCCGTTCTTTGTTTGATCCTGCCTAGTCTGAAACACATGGATAATACCTCCAAGCAGGTGATTGCATGGGCAAATTGAGGAAAAGAAACCAAGAGCCACATCTGCTAACTTCTTATTGTAAATGCTCTAACAGCACATCTCCATTTCTTTTCAATCTGTATAAGAAGCATCAGGGGTTCAGGTTTTTTTCCCTCCCGCTCCTTCCTCACAATCACTTGAAAAGATATTGTTCTGGCTTTTAACAGGTAGTTTATGAAAGGAATTAAATGATGTGGTCGCCTGCAATAGCAGGGGGGCAGACTCAGCGACCCAGGGGGTCCTTTCTAGGGCTGTGTCAGCCTATGACTAATGTCAATAAAAATGATTTCATCCCAGCTTTTACATGTAGGCAGGAGAGCAAACAACAAATTAATGAGAACAAGAAGCTCTGAAAAGCTGGAGGGAGGGGGGTGGAAGAGAACGACAAAGCACACGCGCAATGTTCAGTGCGGGGAAAGCAAGCGTTCAACTTGGACTAAAATATGACTTACGAGGCTGTTCATTTCCACCCCTACTCCCACGTACCTGAAGGGAATAGAATTTAAGTGTCCCAGCTCTGGCTTTGTAAGTGATTTGACAAATTGTTTTCTGTGCTGCTGCCACAGTCACCCAAAATAGGTAAAATATTTCATTTCAGAAAGGAAAACATTTACATGAGGACTTGACCTTTAACTCAATGTCAGAAGCTCCCCAGGTGGGAGGCGAGACTGATGGGAGCTTCAGCAGAGTCTAGAAACCTCCTGGAGTAATTACTGTCTCCATGGCAACAAAACACTGACATGGGAAGAGGGGAAGAAGGGAAGAGGGGGTTACAGACCTAAAAAGCGCATGGGTTCTCACCTACATACAACTTCCAGCCATTAAAGAGTCCTTGGTCACTCTCCTAGAATGACAAGGGCTTGGACAGCCCAGATGCGCTTCGCTCTTGTGTGAATGGGGGATCTATCATGGGTGCATCTTTGGAGTACCACACTGCAAGGTGTGACCCCAGGAAAGAAACAGGATGAGAGCAGTCTCCACCTCTGCTCATTGCTCAGCTTTCTGCTGAGGCCCTCAAACAAATGGTAAACTGGGACAAATGCAGAGATGATGCTACCAGCTCTAGAAACCACAGTTCATCTGCAAGTGGAGTTACAAAGCAACCAAAAAGCCTGGAGGTAATGAAGTACAAGTTTTTGATCAGAACTACTCACAAGCTTTTAATTTAAAGAAAAAAACAAACAAACAAACAAACAAAAAACCAAACAACTAACAAAACCACAATGACACAGAAGAAAAAAGCTAGAGAAAACAAACCTCCTTTCAGATCTTTCATAGTACTGTTGGCCTGCTCTCTGCTTTTATCATCACTTAACAAGCCAAGTGGACTGACTGATTTTCAGATGCTTCACCATAAAATAAGAGTTGATGGCCAAAAACTACCACAGAGCAGAGGGCATTCAGCAAGTCATGAAGACAGGAAGCAACACTGAACCTCTTAAAACCAAAGAAGTGTGAACACTGATGACCATCTTCACAGAAGAATTGATGTTGGAATGGACCTCTGGAGATCATCTTGTCCAAAATGACCAAGATCTTACCTCACTATGGTCTCTATCAGTGCACTCAAAACATGGAGAGGTGACATAGGGTCTGCTCTAACTCCAAAGAGACATTCTCCATTTAGGAAAATGCCATCTGCCACAGAAGCAAAGCTATGTTCAGGGTGTACTCAAGTCTCTTAACCCAAATTCCTTGCTAATGGCTAGAAGTGCTTTGAGAGAGAACGGAAGGTGGAGGGGGATGAACAAGAATTTTGCTTCCTGATTTTAGTGCAGAGAAGATAATATTTTTCGTCTTGGTGCTAAGCAACAAATGTTTCCTCCTCTTCCATTCAAGGTTTGTGTTTTAAGCCATTTTCTTCTCTTTACTCCCTTCTCTTCCTCCCCTCCCTCCATTTACTTACAAAAGCTGTTCCATTCAGTTTAATTGGAACAGATGGAAATATAGAAAGTTCCTTTTAAAAATATAAATAAATTATATACACACACACTTATATTATGATCCAGAGAGGGGAAAAACATCAAAATCTCTGAGAGCAGAGAATATGAAGAGCTAGTACTCATTGTTCCGATGCTGAACTCTAATTTTAGATGTGTTTACAAATGTGTGCCTCAAAAAAAAATTACAGAAAGTGCTGCTCCATAATATATGCTTTTGCTTCTCTTGCAGCTAATGCTTTTTGCCAGGAGCTAGCAGCTGAAATCTTCAAGCAAAGCAATTCTGTCCCTCAGAAATAGGGAAGAAGTGGTCTATGAAGTTCACCAAACACGTCCCTCCCCACACATACACCTTGCCTCTCTGCATAAACAACTTCTTGCATTTTCCCACCACCCCCTTCTTTTGACCCTAGTACATTTAACTTTTTCTACAATTATACATTTTGCATCTGAATTTAGTGCTTCTGACGTGTGACAGCTACTGGATTGACAACCTGAGAGAATGACATCCTATTTATCCAGAAAAGGGGTAGTAAAAGCCATAGCTCTCTGCCTACCATATTATTCCTACCATGCTCTTGTAAAGACTTTTTCATGGGTAAATCTGAAAGCACTTAAGGAGGTCAGTATCTTTACTCCACTTGTCAACGAGAAGAAAGTGGCTTGGAGGAATGTGAAGTGACTTGCCCAGGGTCAGCCAAGAGAGGCATAGCAAAGCTGTGTATGCAATCCACCTCCCTCAGAGTGAGCACTCTGTCCAACTCACACCCCCACCCCCTCCATCATAGAAAGCAACACATTTCATATATCAAGAAGACAACAGGAGTGCAGTGCAGGCTGGGATCTACTCAGCTGGGGAGTAGCTCTGGAAGGGGAATCGGGGGTCCTGGTGAACAACAAGCTCAATATGAGTGAGCAGTATGCTACTGCTGCAGCAAAGAAAGCCAACAGGATGCTGGGCTGCATCTATGAGGGCATAACCAGCAGAGACAAAGAAGTCATTATCTCACTGTACTCAGCACTAGTCATGCCACATATGGAATACTGTGTTCAATTTTGCTCCCTGCTATACAAAAAGATGTGGACAGGCTGAAGAATTCCAGAGAATCACCACAAAGGTGATGAAAGGACTGGGGAACCTCCCATATGAGGAAAGGCTGAGAGAATTGGGTTTGTTAAGCTTTGAGAAAAGAAGGCCTAGAAGAGACCTTATCATCTTCCAGTATTTGAAGTGTGGCCACAAAGAACACAGAGAATCCCTTTTTACAAGGAATTGAGTGGAAAAGATGTCTGGTAACAGGTGCAAGTTGCTCCTGGGGACATTCCAATTGGACACACAAGAGGAAGGATTTTCACAATGAGAACAATCAGCCTTTGGAATAATCTCCTCAGGGAAGTGGTAGATTCTCCAACACTGGATATTTTTAAGGTTCAGCTGGACAGGGTTCTGAGACATCTGTTCTAGATTGTGTTTTTGTCTAGAAATATTGGACCAGATGATCCTTGAGCTCCCTTCCAACCTTTTGTTCTATGAGTTCCTTCAGCTCTTACCCCAGCCTCAAAAGTGCATTTTGAGATCAGGTGAACCTTCACTTCAGACAATGCAGACTGCAAAAACCACTGGAGCTCTCAAAAGCTCCTTCATGATGTCCCTCTGCTCACCATAAATATCAAAATATATTACCACTCATTTCCTGTAGGCTATTAAGACAACAATTAATAGTATTACTTCCATCGTGAATAAACCTGATTTTATACATCGCCTCTTTTTCAGATGTGAGGATCGTCAAATTTGCAGATAAAATAAGTCTGAAATTCTACTTGCATATCTCCCCCCAACACCACTGAAGATATCTGAGCAGGAACTTAGCACCTAAGATATGCTACCAGTCTGCCAGGGGAGAGAAAACCAGAGAAGAAGGCTGTATTTCTTTTACATTGAGTTGAGATGAGCTGAATTTAACTAGTTAATTCTATGGTAGGAACAGCAGAATTAACAGTGTCCTCTACTTAGCAGCCCTGTTGACTACCAAAGCTCTATGTTCATGTAATATAACCTCAACTAAAACCTCACAGTACCAGCCAGAAAACAGAAAGATGAGAAAAGAGTTAGGGAGAAGTCACGCTCCAGTCTGGGCTATTTTGTTCACCTAAAGATATCTGATGTCTTTCTATGTGCACTGTGCTAACGAAAACCATTAGATTTCCCAGGATCTGCAACTGAAAGTTGCTAAATTATACACTCAATACAGGTGGAAAAAACCCAAACAAACAAAAATAAAAGGCTGAACTTTTGTCATTAACACTCTCTTAGTGAATATTTTTCTAACTACAAAACCCCAAAAGGAACAGGATATCTGAAGTCTAGGCTAGCTAAGAGACATTCCACCAGCTCAGGTTAGCAAAAGTCATAGGCTGAACATTGAGATTTCTCCAGATGACTCAGCGTCCAGATAGATCTCTGCCTCACCCTTGAATCTTTACATTGAGATTGACACAGGCAGCTAAGGTTTGTACTAGAACTTTATCAAAGATGGATCACAAGTGACCTGGATGAACAAGGAAGCAGAGGTACATGGATCTTCTGAGGGTGCAGAGGGGAAAAAGAAAGAGTGAACAAGTATGTTAGATGCAGATAGGCAGCAAGGTGAGACTCCATCATTCCACCACACTTTATTCCCTGTCTCCTGAAGAAATAACTTTCCTCTCCCTGCCTCTCAAGCAAGATGTTTCAGCCTCTGCTGTAGAAAACAGTGCAAACAAGACAAAATATTCACAATATAATTGATGTCTCCCCACCCTTCCAGTCCTTTGTATAAAACTTTGAAATATTTCTACCAATTCTAGATCTCTCCCTTGGGCTTTCTTTCACTTTCTGTGAGTCTGCATCATTAGGTAGTTTCCTGGCAGAAGGAAATGAGAGGAATTGATGTAAATTTGCATCCCCTTGATGCCATCCTAAACCAGTCCTCTCCCTCCTTGAAGCTGTGCCAGTCATACACTACAGGAGAAGTTCAACACCATGTTGCCTGCTGATGTGGAAGATGTGGGTTCAATTCCTATCTTCACCTCAAGCTTCCCAGGTGACAGGCAGATTTTATTTTCCTTCTTTAAAACAAGCATTGCATTTCATTACCCCACAGGGAATCTGGGAGGATAAAGCCCCGGCGATGTTTCAGCAGCTCAGATTCAATGCTGGCAGAAATTTTCTATTAGAAATACTTTGGAATTAGGGGAGAGGAGTTATTTTCTCCCTCAAAGTAGTAAAAAACTTCACATTCTCATTTCTGAGTTTACTACAAAAGAGAAGGAAAAATTCCAGGCAAAGAAATATTATCGCCTATGTGTGTCCCCCAGGCCAATTTATTCAAAAAAAGACCATGAGGCATTTGAAGAGACACATACCATCACTGTTGTTTGGTTGTTTTTTTGGGATTGTTTTGTTTGTTTGTTTGGTTGGTCGGTTTTGGGTTTTGTTTTTTGTTTGTTGTTGTTGTTTGTTTGATGGGGGTTGTTTTGTTGTTTGGTTTGTTGGTTGGTTGTTCTTTTGTTTGTTTGTTTGTTTGTTTGTTTGTTTTTCTGATTTTTGTTTCTTTTTAGGAAAACAGTACATTCTGGTCAATTCCTGAGGACAGGTACAGGCCACCTTAGAGCCTTTCCCTCTTCAGAGATACCTTGAGAAAAGCATTCTTTTTCCACTCCACTGACAAACAGCACTGTGGAACTAATATGTGAAGATCAGAAAACCTTTCCTCTAAACAGGCAGGGCCGATGAAACTGGGAGTTACAAGGTACCAGGTGAATAACTAGAGGAGACAGAAAGGAGTGTAATTTCATACAGAGACAGATCATTCTAATCAGACAGACAATTCAAAGATGCATTTTGTCTTTTCTTTATTGGTAATGAACATAAATCACAAAGGTACAAAATCCTCAGCACTCCCCCTCCCACCCAATTACCTGCCCATAAGCTCTAAGAGAACGGAAAGCATGAAAGAAATTTTGGCATGTTTTATTTTGGACCATCAGGCAGCAGTTTGTACTGATAGATGTATTTTTGAGAGCATACAGCTGCCTTATTCACTAATTAAGGCTTCTGAGAGTGTAATGAAAAACTGTGTGATTTCACTGCATGGCAAACGGCCAGCACAATTTGTTCCAGATACACAAAAGAGATTTGAGTTGCAGATTATCTGGGTATGGGTAGGGCGAGTTTCATGCAGGTGTGCAGCAAAGGCAAGGGAAAGGGGGCTGGCACCATATTCCCAGCACACTTGCAAATCCTACCATTGGAATTTCTTCCAGAGACAAAACCCCACAAAGCACGGGTGACATTTACCATTTGTTCCAGTGTAACAACCCTTACCTGAGTTGCAGACAGCATACGCCATACATACCTGATAACATTAGAGGGAGCGTGTAGAAGAGGAGGAGAAAGAGGAAGAGCAGCTACATTTTTGTTCAAAGCACTACATTTGCAAGCCAGTCTAACTTTTAAAATATGCCAAAATGCATGTTCAACCAAAAGGACAGGATTCCTGCTTTCCATCCCTGCTATTCAAGTGTATTAACTGATGTGAAAGGCCCTTATCGTTAAATATCTTTTGTTCTTGCTACCAAAGGGAAGAGAAAAGCCTCTTTAACATTGTGAGAGGAAACACCCATAAAACGGCTTAGGTTTGCCCAAAATTGAGAAGCACTCGTGCAATGTAATTCAGGCAAAACAGTCTCTGAACAATGGTTTCTGTATGAACACGTCTCTGAACTAAGTTGATATTTCAGCGGTCAAAAAGGTGGAGCCTAGGGAAGATGCCAAAGACCAGCAACCCCAAGAATTGCTGACAGACCGAAAAAAGCACCAACTCCACAACAGTATCTGTCCCAGAACATCATTGCAGTATATCACCCTGACCACACTGGCAGCAGCCCTGAGCTAGCAGGGAGTGTGAAAGATGCATCCTATCAAATTTACATACATCAAGCAGACAACAATATGACCAAAATTAAAAAGCTACTAATACATAGCAATCTGCCAAATTGAAATTCTGGACTCTTCAGATATCCAACTCCATGTCTGTATCTATTATACTTAAACATAATCTCTGTGACTATCAGCATCTGGAACATAGGAGGTTTGCTTTCCTCGGTATTTGGAAGAAAGCCTCACTCTTTATCCCAGTGCTCCATAAATAGCACTTTTCCCGCCAATTTCTCTGCACTATAATCCAGATTATATCCCAAACCTTCAGTCAGAAGCCATCAGCTTTCAGATATTAAGAATACTACTGATCCATGGAGAGAAAATCTGTCAGAGAACCAGATCACTCTCACTGATGAAAATAAACACATTTTTGGAGATAAACCTTAGCTTCAGGCACAGTTTTGACAGTCTGATCAGCACAAGGAAAAGTTGTCACTAAATGCAAGTAGGATCTTTAAGGTAAGACATTCTCAGCAGAAGAAGGGACAGATGAATTCTTACATATTTGTTTAAGTTTAGAAGAGGGCAATAGGGCTGTCAAAATCTACATTTTTAGCTATACAGTTGTAGAAGTCACTGGGGTTTTTAGAAATTATGTTGTACTTACTAAAAAGGGATTGTCAATATGATTTTTTTTTTTTTTAAGGGTGCTTGGAAGACAGTAGCACTGTGAAACACAAGACACCCTCATTTAAACATTCCAAGATCCCTGTAAAGGCACCCTTTACCCTTAACACAGCTGTAGGGAACAACTATGGGGTTTTTTGGTAAATTCTTTTACTATTTCTAAAACACAACATGATTTTTTTTGGTTTTCAAAAAGTTCATTTTGTTTAATTGCCTTTCAAAATAATTATTTGTTACTTAACAAAGAAAATCTCATTAGAACTTGCAATGCATTTGTTTCCTTCTTCTTTTTTCCCCCTCAGAATAAAATTTACTATTTTCCTGTCTGCCCTAGCTCACAGTGAAATCAGTCAGCTGTCCTATGCCTCAACAAATCACGGCAATTAGCAACAAACACCACCACAGCACAAACATTTCTAAAGATTGTCCACAAAACACATCCAGTGACAATATTCAGAACACATGTATCAAGAAGCTCTTAAAACACCAGTCATGGAAAACCTAATTAATCTGACTCAAAACAAACACTGCGGCCAAATGCTAAGTCACATTAACCAGACTGTAACAGACTTCTACAGGAACAAAGTGAGCCTTTGACATGGTCAGCGAAGCAGTACCACAATTCACAGAGGGAGGGAGGTTTCGGGGATGGATTGGTGCAAACCATAGTGTGCTCAGAGCAAAACGATCAGGAAAGAGGCTCCTGTTCAGAACACTTGAGCTGCATAAGGCCCTGTCCTAAGTGCTTCTTGCCATGACACATTATGAGAACTAGAAATTAACACTTCTACTAAAACAGTGGCATGGTCTTTCAGAACTGCTGAGTGCAGAGATGCCCCCATTGATTTCAGTGGGAGCTGCTGTAGTATCTCTGGTATCTGGTATCTCTGGAAGCTAGGCCACATGCTCAGGTTCCTATATGTGCCATTTAAAGTCAAACTGTAGACATTTATTTAAAAATAAGTGGCAGAAAACTCAGCACCTATTCCTGGAAGTAATAGAGGAATCGTAGAAACATGGAATCATAGAATGGTTAGAGTTGGAAGGGACCTTAAAGATCATCCAGTTACAATGCCCCTGCCATGGGCATGGACCCCTCCCACTAGAACAGGTTTCTCAAAGCCCCATCCAGCCTGGCTTTGAACACTTCCAGGGATGGCGCACCCACAACTTCTCTGGGCAACCTGTTCCAGTGCCTCACCACACTCACAGGAAAGAATTTCTTCCTAATATCTAATCTAAATTCCCCCCTCTTCCAATTAAAAACCATTACCCCTTGTCTTATCACTACACTTCCTGACAAAGAGCCCCTCTCCATCTCTCCTGTAGCTCCCTTCAGATACTGGAAGGCTGCTTTAAGATTTCCCCAGAGCCTCTTCTTCTCTAGGCTGAACATCCCCAGCTCTCTCAGTCTGTCTTCATAGGAGAGGGGCTCCATCCCTCTATTCATCTTTGTGGCCCTCTGCTGGACCCGTTCCAACAGGAGAAAAGAAACAGATGATTTGAGAAAAGGAATGAAAAACATGGGGGGCCAAGCATAGTCCCTGGCATTGCAGCTCCTCTTGCCCTCTTTACAAGAGCAACATTCAATCTGTTGCTGTGGGTGTAAAAACTCTGAAGGAAGATACCATAGGCCTACCTGCATTCAGGTTGAACAAATGATTCAGAGTTAGGAAGGAATGGGGAAACAAAGACACCTGCCTGGTTTATGAAAGAAAGCATCAACATTGTGGTGATGGTCAACAACAAATTCTCCAGTCCTTCAGTCAGGCCACATGTCCTTAGCTAGCAGCTATAGGAACAGTGCCACAATATGGTTAAAAAGCTGTTATGCACCACCCCAGAGTCGATGCATCTCTCTTCTTAAAAAAAGAAAAAAAAATTTAAACATACAGTTTATAGTGAGAATGGCAGGTCACCTTGAAAACATCAGAAAAGAATATAGCCCTGGCAGCTTTACATGATTTAGAGATGTTAACTAGTGACTTTACCAGGCTGCACAGCTTCTGTACTATGTTAGGTGCTTCGAAAAGTTTATGACATTGCCTGGTTTTAAGCATGATAAAATATGAGGATATTACCTCTGAACAACTACCGTGCTTCATTTGACAGAATAGGTCATAACGAGCCTTCACTTTACACCTTTGAAGCTTTGAATCAAGGGTAGGAATTTTGTCCATTTCTGTACTAAAGATGCTAAAATTGAAGTCCCTTTTCTCTCCTTACCAGTGAGCCTGCATTTTTTCAACAGCTCTAAAAAAGTGAGTACACTTAAATCAGGGACATATGTTGTTCTAACAACTAATATTAAGCTGTTATACCACTGAAGTATGAAAAGATTGGATGTATTGCTGCAGCTGCCACACTGGTGAACTAAGGGTTTACACAAGTCCAGCTTTCTTCAGTAAATGTTTTTTCATTACCAAAGCAGGGCAAAGAGCTTCTGTATTTTGGACAGTATTTGCCATTGGCCATTATGTTTTTAGTTTGCACTTGGCTAGAATATCCCTGGAGATGGAGATTCCTCCTGCCTCACTTTAGATACATGACTGAGATACTCGGAACAGAGCGTGATGGCCCAAAGTTATTTATGCAGCCAGTGAATGAAGAGAGAGGGGTCTCAGGAGGGCTATTTATAACCACAGCCTGCTGGGTCAGGCCCAATGTCCATTTATCCCAGTATCCTGTCTCTGGCAGTGGTCAGTAATGGCTGTTAAGTGAAAAAGCACAAGAACAGGACAAATATGTATGCTCTCTCCCTAGTATACTCCCTTAACCTCTGCTATTTGCATCATAAAGACTTACTGATCTCAAGGTAGCAACCCTGGACTAAGAAACCTGGAGTGGAGTTATCTGAACATTTGCCTAATCACTTTGAGTTGGGGAACTTGTCCCAACCCCATCACGCTCCAGAGGTTTCATGAGTGCATAGGTAATGATGTAGAAACCAGCACCATAATATCACTTTTTCAAAATCTTAGGAGGATGTCCTTATTCCGTTGCAAGATACAAGCACTCATCAGTAAAAACATACTGTCTCTGGAAGCAGAGGTAGAAATGCCACAGAACCAAGATCAATCTACTTTTTGAACATTCTGGTAGCCCAATAATACAGAAGCACTGTGGGAACTTCTAACAAGAGGAGCCACCAGTATTAATCTAATATTTCTGGAGAGGGGCTGACAAAGTGCCTTGCCTCAAGTTGCAGAGGAGTTAGGAAACAATGAGACTCCTCACCCCCAGCTCAGCTGTGTCACTCCCAGTCCAGGCATCTTCGGTCACATCTACAACTATTTATCAGGATACAGGAGAAAGACACCACTGCATGCTGGAAAGCTTTTTTGGGGGCTTCCTGAGAAACACTCTGAGATATTAAAATGTTTTTTTCAGATGGGTTTTCTAAGCAATATATTTGTCTTGATATATCCAGCTTAAGAGCCAAAAATTATTTTAGGGTTAAAAAACCCCCTCAAAATACAGACGATTTTGAAGACTTTCAGGAGAAGTTATTTGACAAATCATTTTTCCACAGCCTGTCTTTTACTAATAACAAATACACAGTTGTACTACTCTTTAAAAGGCTTGCAGTGAGTTAGCCAGAAACCTCCTGTGTGCTAACTACAATACCCAGCATCCTGTGTAAAACACTTTCAGGTCCTACGGCTTTTTGCTTCCAAACTGATACACTGATCCAATAAGCAAGTATCGTGTAATCTGTTTAGCCTGTCCAGTCAATACATTGCTATTTAAGTTGCATTATCACTGAGTTATATTTGGTACAACATCCGCAGGGATTGTATTACAGAACACTTAATTGCTACCAAAATGCAGGGCTATTCAATCTGCCCCATGCTAGTCAACAAGAGGCCTTGAAACGTGACCCTGCCTCACCCCACATCTGCATTGCTTTCCCAGACAGCTTTAGGGACAACACCTGATCAGCATCTTCTGAACTCAATACTGGCCACAACTGCAGTGAACTGCAGAAAACTTGGTACCTGTACATGCAGAGCTCACGGCACAGTACTGAAAACTTACCACAGAGCTGCTCAGTGTTCTCGCCCTCCACTAAAACACAGGCCAAGATGAAAATCAGTCAGTGATGCCCAATGTGATTCACAACCAATGCTTTAGGCCGAAGGGAAGGAAGACAGCAGACACCATTAGTAGATTTAAAACATTTAAAAGGCAGAGTTCAGGGGTAGGGAGGTGGGACTTGTGGGGCAGGGGGGAAATAGCATTTTAAATTAGATCTAACCTAGTAATGACCAACTGAAACAAGGGAAAACACCTACAGTCACAGGACTGACTGTTTCCACATGGATCTGCTAGCCAGGCCCAGACATGAGGGGAAACATAATTATCTTCTGCTTTGCATGAGTTGCTTATTACCATTTTCCTTCAAAGCCACCCAAACAGAGAGGAAAACATCTCCCACCATAGGGGTCCACCAAGGCGTCGTGGTTGCTGGGAGACAATCACAGTTGCAGGAACCTACTACAGAGAGGTAAAAAGACAAATCCATTCTACATGTGTGACCAAGGCTTGTGGCTCAGCCACTTCCAGCTTGCTGCTGGCAGCCTCGATATTACCTCTAAGATAAATGAATAAGAGTTTAGGTCTTATTGGATTACTGTTTATTGAACTTTATAAATTCCAATTAACAGACCCCTGAGCAATAAGAGACATGTAGTGTACTCTTCATTTTATAGTGCAATTATTACTGAGTTTATCCTCAGCTGAACAAGAGGTATTAACGGATAAAACATGGGAAAGAAGACATACTAATAGATAAAAGCAGATATTGGAGACAAGGAGATAAACAGATACAACTAGGAGAAAATGCGCAAGGCAAGAAAGAGCACACGTGCTTGGCTGATTAGGTTATTTCATTGCTTATACTACTATGCAGGAGGCCTACAGGAAATAGATGAGACAGTTAAACAGATGAGTAAGTGTCCTAAATATGCAAGCAGGAGGAAAGAGGTAAGGAGGAAGGGGAAAAAGAAGAGGTAAACAGCAGTCAAAATAGGACAGAATTTGGAATTTATTGTTTTTACAGTTGCTCTAGAGGCATGAACATGTTGAAAAATATCTCCCTATTCAGCAATTCTCAATGTGCAGGGAAAGTTATACTAGTGAAGCTTTGGTACTATTTAAAAGAAGGAAATGTGCTCAGGTTGCTCAATCGTCATCTAATTTACACAAACAAGATGCAATGCAATCCCTCCATCTGTACCCCAATATCAGACAGAAACCGAGCTACTAACACAAGATCTGTGGAAACTCAATCCCATTACAAGCCATGATGAAAGGAAGATGATTTTAAAGCCCTGCCTCTACAGTTCTTTCAGGACATCCTTGTCCCCCTCCTCATTCCCACCAGCCCTTTTTAAATTTTTTAATTTATTGAGCCTGTGCATACCGTCTTTTTCAGAGATAAGAGGAGTATGATAGGTGCATAAACTCCAGCAACAACTAACTACATCAATCCAGCCCTCATTGCCAGGGTTTCCTGGTACTTTCATGTGCTAAATATAAGAGCTCCCCTACCTGTCTGCTGCAGGTATTATGAAGTGGAAAAATGAGAGATTCAAGTCGTCTTCATTTAATGCTTGAACTTTCACATTATGATTCTCTGCTGATAGGAACATTAGCATGGTTGTTTCCAGTTCCTTCTCCCCCATCCAACCATGGTGTCAAAGCCCAGATGCCCTCTACAAATTTAAGTGTCCCTCAGAGAACTAGCAGCTCACAAGATAACACAAAAGGTGGGTAGAGGGTGTTTTGCTTCCTAAAGACCTAAACAAAGTTAACATCAGTTACTTAATTCACATAAGGGATCCAAGCAAAAGATCATTTCAAATGTTGGGCAGCTGCTTCTTATCCCATAGAAAAATTGACTTAGCAACACTGAAACAAGCTGAAGACATGGTTTCATCAGCAGGCTTAACATTCTCCTCCCTGTGAACAGATGTCAAGGGAGATGAGGGTCAGGGAGAGGATCAAACACACTATGCAATCACTAACAAGTTAAAATAAGGTCAAATGGCCACACCTGGGTGTTGTGCATACTTGTGATGAAACATAGCCATGTCCCAGCAGTTATAGCTTGAACACAAGCCGTGCAAAGAAAGGGCAGGATGACAGAGTTGCACACAGGGAGGAACACCTTCTACCCCATCTGTGACAGAGCTCGAAACTGGTCCTAGATTTGCTTGCCCACAAATTACTTAGAAGAGTTGCAAGGGAGAGCTTTGTCACGATCTTGTTCATTATCCCTGCTCAAAGAAAAATAGATGTAGTTGTCACAACCTTGTCCAAGTTTCATCTTTTCCTAAGGGTCCTGAATATGAACTCCACTGGAGCTGCTGGTGTCAACTGCATTAGGTAAGAGAGATTGCAGCAAATACGCTACAGATTAGTAAGAGACTCACACTTCAATCTCCCTTTCTGAATACTCTACTATCAAGTAACTGCTTTCCATGCAAAAGAGGTATAAGAAGGTTTATTTGGTATGCTTTGAATGAATGAGCCTTTTTTAGCATGAGGAAGAAGATATGAAGAAAGACAAGACCTATAGCTGTTTTTTTAAAGCTTTCCTCCAAATATCAGGGCGATTTTTCCATAACGCACCTACAATTGAGTTAGGCAGCTCGAGGGCCTCAGTCCTCAGCTCCCATCCCTGCAACCACCTCCAGCCATGGCAATCACGAGAGTTACTTACACTTCTCAACCATTTCACTGTGCTCTCTTCACCTTTAGACATGAGGAAGCTGCAATGTCCCACCCTTTTAAAGCTATGAAGTAGAAAGTGGAAGAACAGTATTTCTCAAAGAGCATGTCGTGTTGATAAAATACAATTTGCTTATGCAAACACTGACACAATGCAGTGCCATCAGCAAAGCTGCACACTCTCCTTCAGGTTAGAGATTGTGCAATGCCTCAACAGTTACAAGAAAGACAGCAAACAAGCCCCAGGTCAATGAGAGTTAATCTACTCCAGGAACATAACGTATCTACAAAAGTATTGCAAACTAATAAAGGCCAGCCCCCTGCCTACCCCCTGCACCAACTTCCGAGTCCCTTATCCTGCAATAGATCATGCAGAATGGATTACATTAATTTTCTATAAACTATATCAACTTGAGTGGCATGTCCTTAAGGGTTAGGTGATTGATATCCACAATGAAGTCTTATAATCTAAAATCATATTAATATTAATATTAAAGATTTTCTGTCCTTTACGTGCATCATTAAATTCTGAGTATAAGGTGAAATTGACAACATACATTTTGACAGCTTATCTATAATAAATATGCAAATCTCGATACCAGCGTGTCATCACAGACTTTGCTACTCCTTGAAATATCAGAGAGATCCTTTCTTTATATGACATTTACAGTGAAAGATCAGATACAAAGCATTTTGTATGACTGAGATTTTCATTGGTTTAGTCTTCAAGCACAATGATTGGGGCTTCATATTCCATTGGCACCAGCATCACCCCTCCTCTTGTCTCCTCTTCATGACACCACGGTGGGGAAAAGTAATTCAAGTGTTTCTGTTCTTTCTTTGCTGTTCTTGCAGCAAATGAATTTTAAAACAAACTTACTCTCTGAAGGCATCTTAGTAACGCCTTCCTTTAGGCTCACATATATTACCAGAGGAGATGATTCAACACAGTAGGGTTGGATTTAACCCAGAAGAGGAGTTAAAATGAGTTAACACACGGGATGGCAGCTCTCAAGGAATTGTCTAGGTTGGAAGGGAGGTTTAAGATTAAGTTCAACCATCAACCTAACTCTGATGAAAACAACATATCACTGAAAATGTCACTAAGTACTATGTCAACCTGTCTTTTGAATACCTCCACGGATGGTGCCTCAACTGCATCTCTGGGCAGCCCATTCCAATCCTTAATAGCCCTTTCAGTGTAATTTTTTTTTTCCTTATATCCAGTCAGAACCTCCCTTGATGCAATTTGAGGCCATTTCCTCTTGTCCTATTGATTGTACTTTGGGAGAAGAGGCCGACCCCTGTCTCTCTACAACCTCCTATCAGATAGCTGTAGAGAGTGATAAGGTCTCCCGTCAGCCTTCTTTTCTCTAGGCTAAACAACCCCAGCTCCCTCAGCCTCTCCTCATAAGGCTTACTCTCCAGACTCCTCACCAGCTTCATTGCACTTCTCTGGATATGCTCCGGCAACTCAATGTCTTTTTTGTAGTAAGGGCCCCAAAACTGGACACACTGGGCCTCACCAGTGCTGAGTAGAGGAGGATGATCACCTCCCAAGTCCTACTCACCACACTATTCCCAATAACAGGCCCAGGATGCTGTTGGCCTTCTTGGCCACCTGGGCACACTGCTGGCTCATGTGCAGCTAGCAGTCAACCAACTTGCCCAGGTCTTTTTCTACCAGGCATAAAAGGTCCACCAGCTACTCTTCCCCAAGCCTGTAGTGATCTATGGGGTTGTTGTGATCTAAGTGCAGGACCCAGTTCTTACCCTTATTGAACCTCATCCCATTTTGGAGCAGTACCCTGCCTGTTCCTGCCTAATAGTCACACAGTCCCAACCCACAGGTACCCACTCCATCATACAACCTGATGCACAACATCTGGTGCTTCTTTATTCACTGAAGTTCTGAAATCCAGCAATGTGGTCTTTCTTCTTTTCCACCCTGTTGCTTGCTAGGACTGTGCAGCATGAGGCAACCCCCCTCCTGGGTTGCAGCACACTTGCAGTGAAGAGATCCAACCCAACTGTCCTGTGCTGACTTCAAGACATTTTGCAGCCCTCATCACTTTCCTACCTCCACTCTCCTTATCAGAATCTGCTGCCAGACAACTGTGGCAGGAGCAGTGTTTTGTTATGTGAAGTTGCTGTGACTAGCACAACAAACATGTAATTTTGACTGGGAATTTGAAGCATAACTAATCTAAACAACTAATCACAATTTTTACACTACCTTGAGAGCCAATGTGTACATGTCCATGTGCACATACAATTGCTCTCATTATGTCCTTCTAAATTAGTCCGCACATCTTCTTGTCAGTGGAAAAAGAATTGAAATATAAAGAACTTTTCAATGAATACAATAATTCATAAGAAACTAACCTGAGACTATGAAATTTACTGTTTCAGGGTCTGTTATAATTGTTTACTCCTGACAAGGGCAGGGCACAGGTAGAACAGGAACAGAAAGATCAAAAAACCACCAAGCTGTCTTAATTTCTGTTATCTTCTGACCAAAGCCTGACACAGGCTGTGAGATGTGTGATATAAACAAGGCAACAAGAAAGCTGCAAGGGTATGATAGGAGTTTCCCCATAGAGTCCATATATGTGTATGGACAGTTGTGCTGAAGAAGAGATAATAATGCACAGTGGCTTGCCCTATACTCCTTGAAGGACTAAACACTAAGCCTTCACTATATAGCAAAAGCATAAGCCCCAGCAGTTTGATCAGAATAACCTCCTTCATCCCCAGGGAAGACAGAAGACTCATAATTTATTCCTGCATTGAAACCTTCAATGACTTTTATTACAAAAAAAAAAGGAGTAGGGATTAACCAGGGAAAACCTGCCCCTTTTTCCATAGATTTTTCAGTGCTGCCACTCCACTGTTGCCTTGCAGCTGCCACTACTTGTCCTTCTCTAAAGTCATAGGAACCTGTGACTATTTAAAAAGTATCTAGGTTTACTCAACAGCATCTTTCCTCCCACAACAGGCTTTCATGGAGTTTCAGTGCTTCAGAAATTCCACTCCAAGCTGATTGGAACCTTTAAGGGAAGCCCTGCTGCCAGAGAAGGAGATCTATGTCAAATAAGGCATCTCCCAATTCATCCTGTCAGCAGCCAGCTCATGCTCACAGCCACACCACAGAGCAGCTGCATACCGCAAGATGTGGTTGAGACCTGCCACCTTGCCTGCCATCTAGGAACCAATGCAGAGACTTCTTAAGATAAGAGGTACAACTCCACAACCTGAGCTATAAAGAAAGTGAGCTCTGTGGAAAGATCTGTGATCTCTGCAAACTACAGAGACCCACATCGACAGGACGTGTTGCCAGTCCTGACCCCAAGACAGGCTGTGCCTTCAGAGAGGGAGGGGGCAAATAAAAGAGGCTTTATTTCTTCTTCCCCTGCACCTTTCTCACAATTAACACTCAGCTCTTGTGTTGCATTCATCTCTGACTAATCCTTCCCTGCTTTATTTTTTATTTGTGTTGACTTGACACGCCTTAATCCCTGAGTCAGCTCCTATTTCTTGTTAAACCAAAGGTAAATTATACGAAGTCTACCCAGCAATGTTAAAGCCGGCAGGATTTATAATGCAAAGCACCTGCTAAAAATACCCAGGCGAGTATACCAACTGCAAGAGCTTTCCACAGTGCCAGAGACAAACATGTCACACCCAGAAGATGCAAAGCAAGATGAGGGTAAAGCAATGTGTCTTATGAGAGATCAGGGTCTCTGTCCTGGACCCAGGGCCTAACAAAGGAGAAGGAAGAGGCAGGAAAACTTCCCTTTTGGCCTCTGTTCGTGCAATGATTTTTCACGATCCCTTCCCCTGGCACCATGGTTGTGCCACCTCTCACATGAGCATCACCCACATCACTCGCTACACCACGCCTGCGTAGTCCCTCGAAGCAGGCAGTGTGCTTGCTTGCTTGCCATCACGCACGTATTCCTCCTCACTCGCAGGGACTCCGCACAGAGGTGTTTCATCTCACCCAAGGCACTGCTGTGTGTACTTCTTCACCCCCAGCTCGTACATACTCCCATTGGTGCCACGCTCTCGCACTCTATTTTTGCCTCTCTCCTTGTTTGTGTCACCGCCCCGGTGTCCAGCACCCTGCCTGACTCTGCCTTTTGCACTCACACACACATATGCCTTCCCCCTGCATCCAAGCCCCCAGCCCTGTGTGCAATTTGCGCTTCCTCTCCCTTCCTCCTGCCTCCAGACATCAGTTTCTTTTCCAAGCTTGCAAGAGTCCATGTGCCAGGCAGGAAGACGGTTTTTTGATTCATCCACATTATCAGCAAAGTGCATCCAGATCTGAACAGCTCTGTCAGCTCTTGAGAAATGAAACAATAGCAAGTATCTGGTGAATTTCATGGTTATCAACACTCCTAATCAGGCAGATGAACTGGAAAAAAAAAGCATTCATTACTCTGAACTAATGATTCCTTAACATCTTTGCTTTTCAGGACTTCACTTGCTTCAGTTTCCTATTTTTATTTTGAAATGAATTGAAAGCCCAGCCCTTTTTGCCTAGGGATTTCTGCAGTATCCCGGAGCCTGAGGTCTCGTTCCCTCCCCCCTCCTCCTCCAGCTTCTGTTTGTGGAGCATCATTATCATTATGTAATGATGTTTCTGTCGAGCTGGCAGAGTTGCATAGTAAAGCGCATTAACCTGGCGATAACGGATCACTTACATTTTTTATCATGATCTATTGCCGAGTTAGCACACCGGGCCACTTCCAACAGCACCGCGCACTCGATAAATTAGTGTGCTGGCCTAGAACCCATGATGGAATATTGTTTGGATTTCTGGTGGCTCTGCAACTAATCGTATTTTTCCCCATCTGTTTGCTCTGCTTTGACTCGGGGCTGTCAAGGGAGGGGGATGTAAGGGNATCTGTCTGTCTAAGATTTATCCCTTGGAACTAATTGCCTCACCCACTCCTTCATTAGGACCTGTCCCGTCAACTTATTCCGGGTTGATAGTCTCCAAGTCTGACCAATAGAGGCAAGGTGCTGAGCCCCTCCTTACTATCTGTAGAGAGACAAAGTTTTTCCGTGGCTGCTAGAAGTTCCTCTAATCAGATCAGCTCAGGAACCCTTCCTCTCTGAAATTGTTTCAGTTGCTCTGGAGCAGGACTGGGCTCTCCAAAGTTTTGACTTCCTACCGTATTGGTCTCATTTAAGCCCACGTGCCTCAGGGAAAAAAAAAAAAAAAAAAATCAAGCTGCCAAAGCATGCCTCTGACCAAGGGAGAACTGCTTATGTGACCAATCCTATCTGACTTCCAGATACTTACCCAAGTAGAAATGATAATATTTTATTAACTTAGTGAGTTTTTGTCAGGATATCAACACTGGAGAGTCTTTCCAGGCTCAACAGTCAAGAAAAGATCCCTGCATAACAATGCCAGGCCCACAAGGTAGATGCCTGCAGTCACTGCAGCTCAACATTCTGGCCAAAGAAAATACATATTGCTATACCCTCTTTGCTCATAGTTTCTGCTGTGGACACACCTACTGCAGCTGATACAGAGGGATTTTTTTGTTTCCTTTTTCACAAAAGCCTTGTTTATTTTCCTTGCATTTCAAAAATCGAGGGCAAAAATAAATCATGTTGCCACTATTTGCATAGGGCCTGTAAAGACAGATTATGGCATTGGGTATCTCTCTACATAGTCCATTGAGAGCTGCCCTGTTATTAATGCAAGCTAAGCAGGTCACTAGAGAGACCTAGAGGTCCCAATTCTGGAAACTTATGCATGTAATCCTTATGCCACTGCTGACCACAAGTTTATTTGTGTACTTAAAGTTAAAAAACTTCATGAAGTGCTTGCAGGATCAGAGTCCTATTTCCCAGGATGGTAGTTCTGCTACTGGTAAATAAGTGCCAGGAAATAGAGCAGAGACATGCTGGTTTGTGCATCCCCAGGCACACGGAAGGCAGAAGCAAACTCTAATATTTACCAACCTGAAAAAACTGTAAAAACCTGGAGTTTCCAGCTTCTATGACAGTACTAGCGGCAGAAGAGTGAAATAAATTAAATAATCATGCCATAAATACTAATTAATTGCCATTAAAAAGTACTCAAATCGTTTAAAAGAAAAATGCAGCCATTAATCAGAATAGCTCAGGTACCTAAATAAATATTTACTATTATGCGTGCATATTTAATCTACCTACCCATCAAAGACTAATGCTCTGTTCCTTGCCAGTGAGGCTTATTAACATCCTAGAGGGATAAAACCATGCCCTAGAACTGTGCAGGAATGGGGCATAGGGATTTAGGAGTAAAATAGTTGGATAGGTAAAAGCATAAGCCTGGAAATGTGGTCCTATATATAGACTTACATATGGGAGTAACCTCGTCTTATTACTTGTGTTTAAACTAACAGCTCTGGGCCTTAATACACAAACTCATTGTCCCAAGCAAGCCCTTCTTAACGGATAGATCCCATCCTGAAGAGCTCCTAAGCCCACACATCAAAGTCTTCTCAAGATCAGGATTTAACATATTGTATTAATGAGAATTACTTGCCAGTGACTGTGCAAGAACAGGTCTATCTATAGAATTCAGAAAACAAAAAACCTCCATGTTTGAAGACTGCTCAGAGATGATTTGTTAGGGAGATGGGCTGAAACAATTTTCAGGAGAAAAAAATTCAGCTATGAAAGAAAAACAGAATTTCTAAGCTTTAAAAAGACAAAACTAGCTTTGTTTGAGACCACACAATCCAACTCAAAGCTCACAAACAAGCATTAAGAATATTTACCATCTGGAAAAAGAGAGATTTAACAGTTTACTGCCTACTGCAAAACGGACCCTTTAGGGCCTTCGCAATGCTTCTGCCCCTCATTTTAAAGGGTCATCCCCCCAAAAAAGAAGGCTAGAAAGTACTCTCATTGAGGGGAAGCTTTAACAAGATGGAGCTTCATGGGAAGAAATTATAAAATGAGAGGACTTTGGGGGCTTGTTTAGATCCTAGTACGTGATGCTTCTGGGGTTGTCTGAACTTGTGGGCTCCTGATTTTTAAGCAATTCAATTTTCCAAGCAATTATAAACAATTAATAAATATTGGGATCATTATTTATAAGTGTTCTCAGTAGGTATTTGCTGTGATTGCTATTATTTCTAATAAAATAAAGAAAGGGAAAAGGGTTTGAGGGATGTTTTTCCTAATTGGGCTTTGCTATAATTTTTTTCCAATGAAATACAAATAGATACTTCAGTGCTGACAAACCTGAAAAAGGCTCAAAGAACAAGCAGCTACTTTAAGTTTATAAGTGGGGCTTGCTGCAATAGATTATTTGGTACAGTTTTCTAAAACTGTTGCTAGCTTCTTATGCAGAGAGAGTTAAAGGGTTGTAGCAGGTAGGGGCTACTCTATGAACCAGGCTTTTTCAACACTACTGCCAGTAAAACTGCACAGACTTTCTCCATTCACTATTTTTTTCTAATGTCTTGTTTGTTTCTATTAAAAGTGAATTTCAAAGCTTATGCATTCTTTAGCAGTTTAAAGAACTACTGCCTGATAGCTCTCACTTACTGAAGGAAGCTCCTATTCTTCTTGGGGGGGGGAGGAAGTTAGAATACTATATTCTAGGTAGTATGTTTAGGATCAAAACTTACATTCACAAACAAAAAGCAGAAAGTACTCATTTTGTAGTGACTAAGAGCTAAATCCAAAACCCGAGTCAGGTACCTATCTCCAAAGGAACCTAATAACAGTTTTACCATCTACATAAGTTTGGAAATGAAACTCTGCATCACTCTCATTCTGCATAGATCATCCATTCATGTAGGAAAGCCCATGAAAAAGAAAACGGCCTTATAGCCAGCCCCTCAGCTGCAGGGCACTGGTGTAGCAGATGGAGGTAGGAGGTGAAGGACACCAGTGCTGTTTTGGCACAGCAGGAATGAAGAAGACTTGCTTATCACTTTCAGTAGTGTTGAAGAATCTCCTGCTTTTCATTGATGACATTGTGCTTTTGTTACTCTGCTTTCCAAATGTACTGCTCTGCCCTGCCTCACGTCTCTGAGCTGTGGCTGTACAGCCAGACAGGGGAGCAGACCATGGAAGTGCCTGCATGTGGTTCAGATGCAGTCTCAGGCTTGCACATGCAAAGAAGGAGCAGGTGTGATATGTCACTATAACTGCGTGGGGTCCATTGCATGAGCAGTCCAGCGTGTGTGTCTGCCTCAAATCTAAGTCACCCTTCCAACTGTGATGCTTAACAGACATGTTTGTCGGGTGTGTGTTTGTGGACATAAAATAACCTTGGTGACTGTGGCATCCCCTTGAGGAGAAAAGTCCTCCTAGGCTGGTTTAGCAGAAGGATCTTAATGTGAGCACTTTAGATTTACTGTAAAACTGTGAGTTTTAAGATGATGGGTGTGTTTTTTGCTGATTCCTACTTAGGAATTATTGTCTTTCTTTTTTGCTTCAAATGTAAGGCAGGTTCAAATCAATGTTTTAGAAAAGAGTGCTGTGATTCTGTGTCCTTGACCCCAGCCTGTTTTTCTCTGCAAAGAAGCGATGTTTTTTCTGTCAACTCAGGAACTACAAGCTTTGTGTTTCCACGACCTAGCCTGGTTTTTAGTGCCAAGGAAATTTTAACAGAAAATGCTCAAAAAATCCAATGCCCTAAAAATTTAAGGTGAACATTTTGTGTATGTGGATATTTTGGTTGAGGATCTCAGGGACAGATGAGGGCAGGCAGCTGACCTAGGTGTGGTAAGCATAGCTAGGGGCCACGGGTGCTGGAGAAGTTCTCTGGGCTGACACTGGTGAGTGAATACCCCACCAAGTACGTGGCAGTGATTTGATGTGACAGCTACTACTGTTCCCAAAGCAAATGTTGTGCACCAAAAAGAATCAAGATGGTGCTTCAATGTTGCATTAGCAGGAGATAAAGATATTTTGCTTTTTCTTGTATTTTAATTCTGGCCCAGAGAGAGTCTGAGAGAACAATGGTCTGGTAAGGGCATTTATGCGACTCAGAGGAGACCTCAGATCTGGGCCCTGTTCCAAAATATGGATTTGTTAGAGAAGGCGTATTTATGCTGATGGAATAGGTGCTTTTGGGGTTGAGCAGAAACTGAGCAGGGCATTTGAGGTTAGGACATAAGCACCACAAATTATGGTCTAGACATATTTATTTATTTATTTATTTGTGGCTGTAACTCCCACTTTTTCATATATCTCAATTCCTTATATGTAACTGGGAACAGAAGCGGCTTTTACTTTCTAGGGGCAAGATAAGACTAAAGGCTGTGAGGTGCTCTTGCATGATGATGATGGAAAGTGTATAAGCATACAAAACTTCTTGACCTCACTGATGGCACAGTGCGTGGTGCAGCATAAGGAACACTGGGCTAGTGGTCAAAAAACTTATTCTTTTTTCCCTTGGCTGCTGAGTTGCTGCATAGCCTTGGGTGTATGACTTCCTCTCTTCTTTTTCTTTTGGCTTGCGTTTTTGTTAAAGCATGAACAGCACCTTGCACTGCGAGGCACTGATTGCAACTGAGCTTTCCAAACAAAACCATATCACATAAGGCAAACTTATGAATTATTTCTACTGGTTGTCTGATAGAAAATAAATTTATTCTTACACTTGTAGTAGAATTTCATTACTATTGCAAGGAAATGGAGTTTCTCCCAGCTGTGCAGAGCTGGTGACAGAACTAGGGAGCTTTGGATTTCCTGTGAATTTGCTAATGCATGAATTGTCACTGATTGGCAAGCAGAATTTTTCTTCATGCTTCTTTGTGGGTGAAATTCATTCCTCTGTTTAGGCTTATATAGGTATTAAACTGAAACTGGCGTAGGGGGCTTGAAGATTGCGTAGGTGTGCAATTGCATTCTAGAGAAGAATTCAGGCTTTTCATCCCCTATGTGGTCTTAGCTGCCTTTAGAATGGGGTCTGTGTTGGTGATGTTGGAAGTTTCTTCAAATCATCTGGAGTTTGGAGGTAGAATCAGAGTTAGTGTGAAGAGTTAAACAACACTGATATCAGTGGAGCATCTATTCACAGTAGTGTCCTGAATCATACACTGGGAATTTAAGTCAATGACTCCTGGTTTTGTGTTAGTTGGCTGGAAGTCCCATACTGTTTCCTGCCCTCTGTAAGGCCACAAAACCCAAAAGGTCTGCCTCTTTTTGCATTTCAGCTTCTCTTCTACTATTTTTCAGAGGCACTCATTTAGACCTGGACCTCACTAATTTTAAACCCGAAGATTAGATTAACTCTGTGCTAGTGCAAAACTATGGAAGATTTCTGGTCTGCTCACCAGAAATTCAGGGTACTCTATATGTTTGCAGACAACCAGAAACTCTTGAGTGGGGCAACCTGTCTGCCAGCTGGTGTTCCTCACCTTCTCTCCATGGAAGGAGGATGGTTTTTTATCTTAATTTTCAGAAGACAAGGCCTATGTGATGGAGATGTCACTCTCCATTTTTCCACTCCAATGGTTTCTGAACCTATAGTCCAATCTCAGATAATGTGACTAGGTCAAAATCTGAGTGACTAAACTGGAAGAAATATTCTGAAAATATTTCAGAATATGAGTGTTTGGGTAGAAAAGAGACATTAAAATTAAAGATGCCCTAGAGAGAGACCACAGGTTGGGGAATGCCTCAACCATATTTTAGCTGAAAGAACTCAAGTTCTCATAAAACCTTTCAGGCTTCCCAGCATATTTAGCTTTCTCAGATGACACCTTTTGAAGGAATGTTCCTAGTGAGGCATTTGACATCAAGAGCACTAAGGAATAAGAAAGAAGCCAATTTGGTCCTCTTGGGTGCCTCTAGCGACAAGTCAGTGCAGCCAATCCTGCTCTCTACAAGGGTCCTTGTTGTCCATACTGCATACTGACTGGTCAGCTTAATCCCCTTTGTATGTCAGACTGGGCATGGGTAGGGATTGCCTACATGATGGTTTGCTATAACCTCTTACAGAGCTTCAACTCATTCTGCTTCAAGTACAAGCGGAGCAAGAGTCATAGTGTCTTTCTTGACTTGGGCCTTTGTAGGCATGTCTTGGTTGGTGGTCAGATAAGGCTGTATGTTGACTTGGAGACACTATCATGAAGTTCATCTACTGAAACAAAAACCACACTATGGCCTGCATTTTCCTTGAGTGTATGAATGCTTCACTATTACCTGCTGCCTAGCAGGAGCCTGGCTTTTATTTCCTTCACTCTTTCATGACTTTTGCTTTAAGTTCTTCCTCTAACTCCAAAGTACTACATGAAGCTCCAGCATCCATGACAGGGCAGTTAGTCCTGATGGACTCTGAAAACAAAGCAGCAGCTGGAGCAATGTAGTTCTGCTCTGAGGTTCCTAAAATCGTCATATCTAACTTGGACCAAGCTCATGAAGTTCCTTGGGTGCTTGATGATTCAATACCTCACATACCCTGCTAGAAAACAAGCCCTGAAACCCATTTAGAAAATGTACAGGTACTGGAATGTGCCTTCCTCATTAGGGATGCATCTGCATGAAAAAGGGCAAAAGAGGCCTTGCAGCAATTATGCCAGTGGATACCTCTTAATCTGATTTCTTAAGGAAAGGTGTTTCTTCAAGCACCTATGCTGTCTGCCTACCTAGGGGTGGCTCTGTCTGTCACTCTGTTCTTCCTGCATAACCCTGAGCAAATTCAGCACAATATGATAGAGAGGAGAGGTCTTGGAGACTATTATAAACTTCATTAACAGGATGACTGATAGTGAAATCACTGAAGAAAAGGCTGCTAAGCTCACCCTTTAGTAGACATTAGGGAATCTTCATGGAGAGCGAGACATCAAAAGTGAAGCATCACCAGTTTTCTCTGCTCTCCGAACAACTTGTTTTTAGCTCTGTTGGACCTGAGTGAGACAGGGAAAGGACGGATTTAATTCCCCCGCCCTGGCAAGGGAATATGCTTAGCCCCTGACATCATTATAGACGAATCCCTCCAGGGATATTAAAGATGGAGAGCATAGTTCAATCTTGGTGGCGTCATGTCCAGAGGGCCAGTGGGAGAAATCCTCCTTGCCTAGTTAGGCTTAAAGGGAAACTTAACACGAGGAGGATGACTAAAGTGCATTTAGAGCGAGTGATTTATGTAAAACTATAACCTTTATAAAATAGGATTAAGTGCCAATGTGCTTACATTTGGATGGGGAACGCTTGTTATTTGCCCTGCAAGAGTTATGGCCAATAGGTCTCTGCAAATGGAGACCGAGGAAGAGACAGAGAGTCTCAGCCGCTTTTTCTTTTTCCCTTTGTTCCTACCCCCCTCCTTCTTTCATTAAAGCTGCACATCATACGAAGTGGCACCAGCCTCGGAGAGCCTCTGACAAAACCATTGCATGGAGCCTGAGGACAGAACTTGCTACAGTTCATGTTCTCTCCCTCTGCCCTTCCTCTCCCTGCCTTTTGCTTTCTGAGTGTACATCCAATAAGTCAGAGGAAACTTAATCTTGTTTGCTGTCTCTAATTCTCTCTTCCTTTCCCTCTCCTCCTGTTCTCTCGCTGCTCTGCTTCCTTGTCCCTCCTCTGCCCTCCAGCTTCAGGTTGTGTTTTATGTTGTGCTCTAGAACAGCAGCACTTTTCGGGCTTACCTTTATTCTTTCCTGTTTCTGGCCTTCTCCCTCAGCTGTGGATCAATAAGTGCAAACAGTGGGCAAGAGAACATCAGTGGAATAAAAATGAATTGATACAGCTCAGTCTCTATTTTATGTGTCTTAAACTGTTGAATGCACTGATTTTACAGCAAATGCGTGCTTGAAGCAGACGAAGAAATTCTGCTTTTTTTTTTTTTTTTCTCTCTGAGACCCACAGGTATTGGGTGCTCCTGTTCAGAGACTCAAGTGCTGTCTCAGAGATGCATTCCTTGCCCAGGATGTGCAGGCCATTGTGCGAAACAATGCACTGGTCTGTGATGATTAGTAGGGAGTTAATATCACAAAGCTCCATTTGCCACCATCTCTCAGTTCGTATAGCACAGTCCTGGGTACTTTGGGATCTGCTTTGTGTTTTTTTTCTCAGGTTCTGGGTATCTGTAAAAATCTACCAATAAGAGATCTACTCATGCAGAATGAACTCAGGTCTCTAAGAAGATGATCTAACATTGCCTTGTATTTTTTATTTATTCTTGTTTTGTTTTGGTTTTGGGTTATTTTTGTGTGTTTGGGTTTGGGTTTTTTTCCCCCAAATATCATTTATTGACAAACAAGGTGGGATATAATTGCTGAGCTGGGAATTCAGACTGGTACCTTTATTTTTGTGTAAAAACTTTCTCCTTTTTAATGCCTTCTTCTGTGGAAAATGGAAACATCTCCCACCTGAAATGATAGAAGCGGTGAGCTCACACTACTTAAAAATAACTGCTGTCCAATGAAATCTGACTGTAGTAATTTCTTAAGTTTAGGAAAATCTTCCCCTTCACATGCTGGTGGGAGAACAGAATTATTGGTAGGCTTTGCTTTTCACATCTGCTGCTGCTATCTCAGAAGGAAATTGTGAGTATAAATCAGTTGGGGGCTCTGATCCAGCTAGTCTCTCCTCTTTTTGAGTGCAGATTGCTATGTTTTCCTCCCTGTGAGATGGGAATTAGACTCATGGAAATTCAAGGCCTGTAAAGCTGATTCTTATCACGCTCCAGTTTTCTGCTGGTATTATTGCATCAACTTCCACGTTCTTTGCTCCTGGTATATATCAGGATTTATGAAGATAAGGGTTGGTGCAATAAGTTCCTCGATATTAGCGAGAATAATTAATTTCTAGTCTGATCCCTAACACGACATGTGCCAGTTATTGATGGATGAATAGTAAAAGGGGTAGAGCCTTTGCTCAGTTTAACTTCTGTCTCCTCCATACCTTTTCAGTATACTCTCAACTTTAGCCAGGAGTTGTAATGTTGCATTTCTGCAATAAGTCCTTTCTCAAATTTTTCACCTTGACTTCCATATGATCTCCTTCTCAAATGGTTACCTGCAGTTGTCAGAATTCAGAGTGTAGATCTGCTCTCTGGACAAAACACGAAGGCGCCTTCATGACCTGGTTTTCTCAGATTTCCAGGATTTCTGAGATTGGCTAAGGTGGCCATACTCTTAAAATTGTTCTTCCAGCCATTTAGTGCTGAAGCTCAGAGCACCACATCAAGTAGGAAGCCAGGAGATCAGAGAGGCAACACTTCCCAACACCCAGGATATCCCAAATCAGTTTGATTACAGTTTTGCTGGGTCCCCTCGAGCCTAAATTGTTGTCATGTTTTACAGGTGGATTATTCCAAATCCTTAGGGAGGGGAAAAAAATTAACAAGGAGGATAAAGTGGAAAACCACTGCTGCAACAATCACACCAGCTTCCGCTACGCGATGGCTGCTGTTGTGTAATGCAATCCCCATATACGGTGCATTACCAACTTCCAATATGCGGTAATATTTACATTAGCATTAGGACACCATCAAGCCTTTACTTATCCACATAGTTAAAATTGTTATCTGTATATGAACCCCAGAGATGATATATCTAGTTGTCAGCAGTGACCTGATGATAATAGCAGTACAATTTAGTTACAATATACAATATCATTAATCATCCAAATGTAGCATAAACAGAATGGACCATTTGCTAAGGTCTTGCCGGGGGTGGGAGGAAGGTCCTTCACTTATAACAGCTGTATACACCAGAGGCTTCCCTAAGGAAAGGGCTGGCAGGATGAGGGGGGGAGATTTTCCATCGAAATCAGAATCACCTTCAAGGGTGGTACATGCCTCTATTTATTAGCATTATGCTACATATGCTAATGGCAGACTGTACACTATTTCTGAGCATTAACATCTGCTCAAAGCAACAGACTTTCACTTACAGAAACTGATTTAAACTCAGTGAAGCAGATAAACACAGAAATCTAAGCAGGTGGCTGCGACTGAAGGAAGAATTCTCAATTCCTGCACTCAACCGATGAACTTCACTAAAACCATAATTAATATTCAGATAACTATATTCCGACACATAGAATAAACAAGATCATTTAAAGGATGCAAATGTCTACCTGGGACGAGGGCAAGCAGGGGCTCAGGTTTGGAATACAGAGTGGTTTGAAGAGAAATCCAAAGCACTCTGTAATTTTGTACTGCTGCCTTTGAGGTTGGCCTGGGCCAGAAAACACAAATAGCAAGAGGATGTTATTGCTTCATTCACAGGCACAAAGTGGGAATTAAACTTTTAAACAAGCAGTTTGCAGAAGGTAATGACAGAAATGAATCTTTCCTTTTAGGATGCTGGATGGTGTAAAAATCCTGTTAACAGAAATGCTGGTAAATTTGGTCACTACTTTTAATACCCCGACCTTTCATTTGGGAAACATTGTACAGTCGTGATAAAAAAATATGAGCAAAAGTAATCTTTTTCCTTTCTCTCCAGTCACACTTACTCAAGCTTTGTTTTGAGGACTGATAGCTGTTTCCAAGTGAAAGACTCACCAGTATTTCATCCACATGATAATGTTGCAAAAGCAAGTCTTCCCTGTTTCTCTCAAATCCAGACTCATCAGGAAGGTTAGATGGACTTTAAATCTAATCTAGCCGAACCTGAAGCTTAGAGTGAAATGTTAAACGGGGGTGAATTTTACATGGATTCAGCTTTTATTGCAGGCATTTGATCTGGTTCCAGACGTACCTTTTCTGCAGAGAAGTATGGGATAGTTTGTTTTCTTACACTAGGGGTATATATCCTTATGACCAGTCTTAAAAGACATTTTCAAATCTTGTATGCTCCAGCTAGGTCTCTGGACTGGTATTTCCTCCTGGGTGCTTCCAAAAGACTCTGCTCAAAGCTTTATTCTGCCCTTTGAATTACCTTTCTCCTCTCGGTTCACCAGAAGCACAAAATTAGGTGGAATATGCAGTGTGCATACAGTACTGTTTTCAAGAATTGTGGATCAGATCCCCACAGCGATGAAATTGCTCATTGTATTTTATTACATGAAGAAATGAACCACATCAGGATCTGGAAATCCCTTGGGTTTAAAATGGTGAGAGGCTGGGAGAATGCTTAAGGGAGGTATTTCATTTACTTTGCCCTGTTCTAACCGTTCTCTTGGCATCTGCTTGTGGCTGCTGCTGGGTGCTGAATGGCCTTGTGTACTCCATACCTCTGAATCAGCATGACTGTACTTACAGTTTTAAGAAAGCAATATTTTTTTCTTTCCTTTTTCTTTCTTTTCCTCTTTTCATCTTTAGTCTAAGCCACCCTCAGAGATATAAGCTTTGTTTATAAAGGTGGTGCCTGTGTTCACTGGACCCCATAGCAATGTGAATGGAATGAATAACATGCAACGCAAAATTTAAAGAATAATTTTGTGGTCTGAACAACAAAACAACGCATCATGTGCATACTCAAAAAAACGAATTTGCCATTCTTTTTTTGGTACTGCTATCTCTTCCAGTTTCTACAAGCCTAGTGTGCTTTGCCGTGCTTCCCCACAAGCAGCTCCAAGATGTGTGAGAATATATGAGAATCTCAAC
>VXBW01006082.1:207662-224335 GCA_013400375.1 Thinocorus orbignyianus | reverse complement strand
ATCACCAGCAATTTGTACATCCTCAGAAGAAATGCTACCCTGAGCCAGCGCAGCTAGAAGAAGGCACCAAGGCTGCTAGGGCGGGAGCAGAGAGATGCAGCAGGACCAGCCACAGGTAGGCACACACCTCGTGTGGGAAAGGGTTTGCAGCACCAGGCTTTGGCTTTTAATGTGCGTTTCAAAGGACTTGATTGATTGCTGTTAATCCGGTGAACAACTTCGGTGTTGTTAACAGGACTGCCCGCATTAGTAAAGGTACTCACAGGCATTAGTATGCTCCTCGTCCCCATGACGTCAATAGACAGCTTTCCAATGACTTCCAGGAGGGCTGGATCAGGCCCTTGCTAGCAGCAAGTTTTTAATGAACACCGTTTGGTGCAGGGAAGGGGGGCATAGCGAGGCATCAGTCCTGAATATCTTCATTCTCCAGGAAGCGAGGAAGTGAAGAAGAAAGGCAGGAATAGGCCGAAAGGTTGCTGGAGGGGGATTCTTCTGCTGAACTTCAAAACCCTGGACCCATAGCACACAGAACCACCATTCACTGAATCATATAAAATAAACTGTAGGGCAGTTTTGTTCCAAATAAATAAACAATATGAATTCTGCTTTTAAATAATGAGTATAAATCGCAGGCAAGTTTGATTTTCAGTAAGTAAAAAAAAAAAATGCTTGAATTTTGTTTTTGAATAGTTTATCCTTTTATAGACCTAGCCAGCTAAATCAGCCCAAATACTCCCAGATTCTCTGCGAGATTTTCCAAATAAAACATGAGACCGTTAATTGCAAAGATACACTTTCTGATCCCAGCTGAAAGACGCAGCTCTCAGCTACTATTAAAGGGCCCGATCCTGCCAAGTCTTCTAACTCAGCTGGTATTGTTAGGCTTTCCAGGGAGCGCTGACAGGATCAGGGCCTATTAGCTATGTAATCAAATAAAATAATTGAGGGCTGCATGTGAGCCTCTAATACGTACAACAAAAGGAGAAGGACCATCATCCGATAAACTTTGGGTGAGAACCCAGGGATCAGGCAATGGGCCTGATCCTGTAAACCTTAATCTGCATTGTTGTTAATCAGTCTGCTGTGGTCAGAGGGATTATTCATCTGAGGAAGGATTACTCATGTGAACATTTGCAAGATTGGTCCCTGAATTAATGTATGAATCAGTGTGGGTTGTTGGTTTTTTGTGTTTTTTTTTTTTTCTTTTTCCATTTTTTTTTCTTTTTTCCCCTCTGCCTTAGTTAGAATCAAGAAGGTTGACTGAGGAGAGAAATGAAAAACTATTTGTATCCAAAGGAGCTTAGTATAGGATTGTAGTCAATGTAGGCAACAAAAGGTATCACTGTAATAAAAGGGAGCTTTGTTTATGGAGGCCTTTTGTTATTAAAGTAGCACGGGTGAGTTTCAGGTAGTAAAGTGAAGGCAGCAGTGAAACTGGGGGTTAATAGAGCACAGAAAAATAGAAGAGAGCGTGTATGCATGTGTTTGCATGTGTGTTTAAACACAGGATTTGTGCAGAGACATACATACACATCATTACACTCCACCCAATGGATTCTGCTATTCAAATTGAGCTCTCCAGAATATTCCTATTACCCATGCAGTGAACTCCGTAAACATGTTGTATTAGTCCTTTGAAAAGAATATCAAGTTTATTATCTCCCCATCCCTTTTCCATAATTTGTGTGTCCCTGTACATAATGAGTAATGAAAGCAGGCAAGCTTGTATTGTAGGGACAATAATGCTTCATGTTAATATGGTCCTTTTCATCATCAAATCATTGTGTAATCATTAACAAATTAATGCTCACAGCGCCCCTGTGAGGAAGGGAAATTTCAGTTTAATAAGATCTGGTAGCACTGCTACCAGTTACAAAGGTTGCCTCAGACTTTCTATAATAAAATCCTGTTCAGCTTTGATGACCTGCACGTGTTTTGGCTAAAATTCCCTAAGTTCGGTGCCTGTATTCAGTTCAAATTCTTTAATTATTTCTGGAAAATTTCAGCCAGAGCTATTTGTCTGTCCTGGAATATAACCCAGAGGAGAACAAGGTTGGTTTGAACCGAGTCAAATGAGATGCTTTGTAAAGCTCTCCTGTCCCCATGCTTTACAGCATGATACTAGGAGCTGACAGGAGGTGAAGCTCTTTCTCAGGTCTTTTTGCTATCGTGGAGAAAATCTGCCCCAAAGTGGCCAATTAAAAGCCTTGGGAAAATGGCAGTTCTCACAGGCTCACTAGAGATGCAGATTTCCAAAACTGGATTCCCCAGTGACTCTGATCTCACCTGGTACGCTCCAGCAGAGACAAGAGTTATTCCTGTCATTGCAGCACTGGCTTAGGACAGACCAGGAGAAACTGGAGTCAAGATACTTGAGAATAGAGCAGGGAGTTTGTCTTCCCTGCACTTTCAGGGACCGACAAGGAGATCCAATAGCGAGGCTAGAGCAGAAACTAACAAGACACAGCTGGGGGGAATTCAGAAGAGCTGGAAAGACAGAGGAGTTTGGAGTATACTAGGACAGGTTGAGAAGAGACACAAACAGGGAACAGGCTGGGGTTTCTTCTATCAAATGAGCCAAGTCCAGAGCATAGGGTTAAGAAGCCTATTGTTTGCCTTAATATTAGTCCAGATTTAGGTATGGCTTTGGCCCATATCAGCCTCTCTGGCACCTTCTGGGTGTAGTTTGGAAGTTGTCGCAGATCAGTAGGGTGTTTCCAGTAGGTGCTATAGACAAGGATAGCGTATTCTTTGGGAAAAGAGATTTTAGCCATATGAGAATGTTCTGACATACCGTTTGGACCTAGGGTTAAAGAATATTCAATTTATTTATTTGCATTGACCCAGTTAGCCATTGAGAGCTTGGAGGGAAAGATTGTGCCGAGACACAATAGTCTTGCTTCTCATTAGCAAGAATCTGGGAAGCAAGAATCTGGGAAAATGGTAAGAAATGGGAGGGGAGATAAATCTGATGGGGACCCATGGGGGGCAGACTAACAGAGAAAAGGGAGGGATTGATATAAGGAATGTAAGAGACCACTGGAAAGTAAACTCTGGAAAGCATACTGGATCTGAGAGTCTGTTGGGTTGGCAAACTCAGGGGCAGGGCACCAGAAAACTAAGGCAAAAAAAGAGATTAAGAGAGAGCGAAAAAGTAAAACTGGATATTGGACTGACACTGAGAAGGGAAATGCATAGTGAGAAGTCATGGATCTGAGATAGGGATGAGTTGAAAGAACAAGAGGTCATGCCTGGAGGGGGATGTTTGCCCCAAAACGCCCACTCTCCTGTGTGCTTAAAATGGGAGGCAGAATCCTCAAGTCCTCTGCAGTCAACAAACAGCACTGCACATGCCGTCTACTCTGTGAGTGATCATGTAATTAAAGGCTGAATTAGAATGCGTCTGTACAACAAAGGAAAATCCAGGTTGTGCACGTAACCTCAATTCTGGGGGCTCTTAGTATTTAAGTACTTGTCTTTGCAACCAGAATAATTTCCTTTTAATTAGGGCTTGTGTGCATGTTTGTGAGTGTGTGTATATATGTGTGCTTGCAGATATGTGTGTGCATGTATGTGTTCACATTTATACGTATTAAATGAGATGATGGAAATGAAAGAGCTGTAAGGAAAAAAAAATCACTATTTTTTTTTCCTCTTTTTTTCTCTCCAGTATGGTATTAGGGGAATTTAACTTAATTTAGGTTAAATATGGATTTTAAGCCAGCTTTTTGGGAGTGTTGGCTTCTCACAATGGTAGTCACAGTCAGTGCATATTCTTGAAAATCAGGCCTAACTCTGCAAAGGACTTTAAGCAGCTAATTCTTATTTGGGCACCCAGCTGCTTGCTGAGCTTCAGAGAAAACCAAGCATGGAGATTAGGTGTGTGACGTTAGCATCCCAAGTCAGTGGTCACTTTTCTGTTGGAGGTTTACAGCCTCAGGGGAAACAGTGGCAAAATCAGTTCTCAGATTCAGAACACCCTGATATCCCGTGGCATGTTTTACTTCTGAAGCTATACCCAGTCTCACTTTGAACGATGTATGTTGTAGGCACAGTCTCAATATTGGATTTGTTTGCATGAATGAATACTTGTTTTACAAAACCCATTCTTGCTCCTATTTTATTCTCCAAGTAGCCAGAGGGAATGTCAGTCAGGGTCCAGCATCAATGCTGCTGATTTCATGTACCTCATTCTAATGCAGATGCATGGCAGATGACCAAGTGCTGACGGTGTGTGTGGGGGTGTGTGTGCACGTGTATGTGTGCATCCACACCTACACATGTATGGAAATACTGCAGACAGAGGAGGGGACTATGTAGTCAAATGTGCAAAAATGCTTTTCATCAGCTCCCTGTTGGAATTTCACAGTATCCTTAAAGAAAATATTTTTTTTTTTCCCTTGTTTTGTATGACCTCTCTCTGTCTCTCTGCCTATTTCAATATCTCTCTATCTGTCTATCTATATATCTACAAATCTATCAGTTCTTTGTTGCCTGATGGATGGTATCTCTACCTGCATTATTTGTTTCTGGTGTTACCAATACAGTCAGTTTCCTTAATAGTCAATTTTCTAAATCCATCCTAGACTTCTTGAATGCAACAAACTTTAGATCTGGTCTTGCACCTTTTAAAATTTCTGTTTCTTGGTATTTTTGTCTGTTTCCATCCAGGATAGTAAATCATCTATACCGTGGACTGTCTTCTAAAGGCCAGACAGGCAGATAGAGGCTATAAAGAAACTATGCAAGGGTATACAAACTGTCCAAGCCTTCAACAGGAGAGGGAGAGACTACTTTTGTTTCTTCTTAAATGTTTAGCCAACCCAGTGTTCATAACAAATGGAACAAACACTAGAGATTGGCTGCTGTGTGTGCATACAAATATGTGTTCTCTAGGAAAGCACAGAGTCTTGGTCACTTCAAAACAGCTTTTCCACCTGGGAGCTGTTTTCATCTCAGACACCCTTCCGGCATCTCAGGAAAAGTGCACATTGCATGTACCTCCCCGTGATCTTAAAGTAATAGTTATAGTACAAGTGACAGCGTAATACAAAGATTCAGCCTCCATTTGTTCCATTGACTGCAATAGAAGGGTGAAGAGGTCTTTTCCTGTGTTTCCAGCTCATGGGTTGTGCTGGGCCTGAAATTAGAACAGACAATTTTTCATCCTTTGTGCTTTCTGCATGTACCCATTTAATTTAGGAGCCCCAGTTACCTCTGTAGTTGATGCTGAAAGATAGGTGTTACCGACGGCAGTTCATCCCTCCAGACCTTTAGCTGAGGAGGAAATAGTAGATTTGAATTTAGAAAGCAAAAGTGCCAGGTCTCTAGGAGGTAGCATATGAGAAAAATGCTTAGAGAAGTTGTCAAAAGAGGGACTGGAAAAGGGGAAGAGAGAGAAATTGAGAGGGAATGCAAAAGTAAAGAGAAAACTGTAACTCACAGGGAAGGTAGGAGAAGGCAAAAGAGCTACAGTTTCCTGGAAGGCCTAGAAAAGTCTTGGTAAGGAAAGGGTTGGGATAAGAAATCCACAGCTTATCAGAAAAAGAACTAGCTAGGTAAGGAAATTAAGACCTTTCTGAAGAAGTTCTGAACAGACACTTAAAAAAACTAGGTACAACAGCTTAAAAGGCATAAAAACTTAAAAGTCAAAGAGGTTGAGCATGGAGAGAAAGGCAAAAATATATAGGCTTTTCCAGAGTCCATAATGGAATAAGAGGTCTCTGAATCTTGCCATATTTCCGCAGTCTTCAAATTCATCTAGAACACTGATAAAATGGTCCTGTCCCATCCACAGTGGCTCCTCATGGAAAGCTTCTATCACTATCAGTTACGGCAGGAAGTAATGCAATGAGTATGAAGATGTGAATTTATCTACACCCTAAAAAAGTACATCAGATGAACAACATTTGTACTTGCATTTACATACATACTAACATTGAAACTTAGGTTATGCTAGTATTAGTTTCACATATAGTTGGAAATCAGCCTTTTTGTATGAAATCATGGGGCAAGCTTAAATATGATTTTAAACTTCCTTGCATTTGACTGACTGGAAGATCTGCCATTAACATAAACAAGTCATCTCAAAAACACAGAAGTTGTCAAGTGAAATACTAGTATCCAAAGCAGGATCAGTTGAAGGCTGAAAGCCAAAACGGGAGAGTTCCTGTCCCGTAGTTCTGCTTCCATGCATTGGCTTATACTGTACTTCCGCCAGTGCACAGCCAGAGAGACATTAAGAAAAGACCTAGAAGAGCTCTGCTAAATCCCAAATTGACAGAATCAGACTTTGCTTTCCAGGGGCAATTGATTTTGAACAGAAAAGGCCTGATCTTCTTCCCAGTCTGTGCAGAGGAAAGGAAATAGTATATATCTTCTTGATTTTAACTGCAGGAAATGTCCAACTCACTAAATAAAGGAGTGCATGGTGCCTGTTTGCTTGCAGCATGACTTGAACAGAACCAAGACCCAAGAGAGTGAAACATGAAGGTGAGGCTATACCATTCTTTTGTCAAAGAGAGAAATACATAGCAAATGGTAGTTGTATGGAAATGCCATTTCTGTGGGAAAATCACCTGGGATTCCTGGTGGACAGGAGCCAGCAATGTGCCCTTGTGGCCAAGATGGCTGATGACATCCTGGAATGCATCAAGAAGAGCATGGCCATTGGGTCAAGGGAGGTCATTCTCCCTCTCTACTCTGTGGTAAGGCCCCAGAGTACTGTGTCCAGTTCTGGGCTCCACAGCTCAAGAAAGACAAGGAACTACTGGAGAGGGTACAGCAAAGGGCTACAAATGTGATTAGGGGACTAGAACACAAAGAAAGGCTGAGGGATTTGGGTCTTTTTAGTCTGGAGATTAAAAGATGGAGGGGGATCCAATAAAAACTTAAAGGGTGGATATCAAGAGGATGGCCCAGTCTTTTTTCAGTGGTGTCTGGTGACAGGACAAGAGGTAACGAGCATGAACTTGAAAGTAAGAAGTTCCATCTAAACATGGAGGAGCTTCATTACTTTGAGGCTGGCAGAGCACTGGAACAGGCTTCTCAGAGGCATGGTGGAGTCTCCATCTCTGGAAACATTCAAATCCACCTGGATGTGTTCCTGTGCAACCTGCATTAGGTGGACCTGCTTTGGCAGGGGGGTTGGACTAGATGAAATCCAGAGGTTCATTCCAACCCCATATCATCCTGTGATTCTGTTTTATTACTGTTGCCTATGAAATCAATGGGAAGAGAGAATTCCTTAGCAATGCAGCTGAGAGAGAATTCTGTTCCCTTGAAGAACTGGGATGAGGCCATGGAGAAATCACCTAGCTTAAAGATTTTGCATGGCTGAAAAACATTATGTAATGAGATCATGCTCTGCACATATCAACATATCCAGTGTCTTATGGTTCATTTGTTATGAAATCAAACACTTTTAGTAAAGACATGTCTATCTCTAGGTGATTTTTTTTTTCATCTACACAGCTGAATCAGTTGAATGTTTGTAATTCCGTATGGCCTGTGAGCCTCAGACCTGAGCAAGTTTGTCCTACCGATGTGTAGTCCAGTCAAGCTATAAGAGCCTGAATGGTTAGTTGTCTTCCACAGACATCTCAAGAGGCCAAATTAAGGCATGAGCCTTGCTGGTGGCTTATGAGTTTCCATTTCAGAAAGTGGACTGGTCTGGGTTTTAGAACATATAGGAGTTTCTGCTTAGCTGAAGAGGTAGGCACAATTTTGGGTGACTTGCGTATTCTGCAGGGAATTTGCTCCCAAAGGAAGAAAGTGTTGCTGTCCAAAGGTCATTAGTTCCTTCTGTCTTTGTGTCTCCTGAGCTCTACAGATCAGGTTTCACAGCCCATCTCAGAAAACCTCAGCTTTTTCATCTGAAAGCAAGAGGTCTTTCAAGTAAATGTGAATTCTGTCTCAATGACTGCCATAAAATACCTTTGTCTATATTGGGTAAGGATCTGCTCTTCCATGGCAAACAATTCAATAAGAAGTCTTGCTGTTGTTTAATTCCTTTATTCTATTTTTTATATGAAAATACGAACTGTGTGAGGGGGAAAACCCTGCCTAAGGCATATGAGACCAAAAGTCATAGTAACTCCAGTTTCAAAACACTAAGATTAATCTCAAGTATTTCTAAGCACTGAAAGTTGCAAGGAAATATTTATTGCTACCTCTCAAATATACACTTCAAATACTTAAGTATACATTTTAAAAGAACTCTGTCAGCTGTCATATCCCCCTTCCCTTCTTCCAATTCAACTTTTTCAGCAGCAGATTATATACCAAACCATCTCCAGTTATCGTATCTCATTGATTTTGCTCCATTTACCATGAATCTTATTGGAGGTTTGAAAATCAGAACCTTATAACATCAGGTGGTCTTATGAGGGCGATGTGCCTTCTGATAAACCAGTTCATCAGCTGAACAATCTCAACATGCACTGTGCACCCTAATATTGACCTTAATCATCGGGGACATTTTTGCCACATACATCTTTCAATGGGTTTAATATCTACTGTGATGTTGGTAGGATCATGTCCTTCTTGTACTTATGCTTCTGTAAACTGGAAGACATTCTGTTATCAACTGATTTGCATGTGAGTTGTGGCCAGGCTGAACAGTAATAGTTACTTAACTGAGTACAGAACAGCTTGTAGACACAACACAGTTTCTGTGTCCTTGAGCTCATATCAGATATGAGATTCAGGACCACATCAAGGCTCCTGTGCTATGGTTTCCATGGAAAGAAAAGAGAGACATGCTGGGAACTGGGATGGGAACTATTGTGTGCTTTTTTCAGATCACTCTGGTTTGTGTATTCAGGGGTTTAGAACAATGATGACTTAACAAAAAATTCCCCAAAACACCACCAAAAATTATTTGCTGGTTACTTTGGACACAGTTTTTATATATGTTGGCCTAATCTGAACCCTAAAGCACTTAGCAGACTTTTTCAAGGTTACCCACAGTTGTATTGTACTGGAAGTGAGGGATGTGCATGATGAGAACTGAGTTTCATACCTGAGTCTGACGTTGCACTCGGTAAGGCCATCATGTATTGATGCTGACCTTCAGTTTCCCACTTGCACCAAGTAATGAACTCAGTCATTCTACATTTTTAATATTTATGAATTTAGATTTTGGCTTATACAAGAACCCAGAAAACAGGAGGCGAACCCCAAATGAATCTCTGGATGACACTTTCATCCCTGACTAGTCAAAATTAGGTGGTAGAGATGTTTTTGTCTATTCAACAAACACAGAGTGTAACGCATCAAGACTCAGAACTACTCATTAACTGACTTGAATTCCTAAAACTAGGTGGGAGAGCTTTAGTCCTAAGTTAACAAGTGGTCCATGAATGCACAGAGGAAAGGTTACTGTGGTGCATAAGTACCGTATTACACATAGCAGTTTCCCTGGCCACACTAATTTCCTTGGAAATAATTTGCATCATGATGGACTGAGTTGCATGGGAATCTTAGCAACAATGAAAGACTCTTCTGCAATAGGATTCAATGCTTGTAGGTGCAATGAATGCGAAGGGCTGAATGTAACACTGTTGCTGGCCCTTATCCAGGTTTCTGATAGAAGAACAGTGTAGAGTACTAAACTCGCTCAATCAAACCAAGGTCCAAGATGGAGAAAAAGGAAGAAAAGACCTTTCCAATCAGAAATGCAGTATGCAGAATGAGGGCTTGGACATGATTATAATGGAGTTTTTTAAAGAGGATGGAAGGTATGATGCTCTTGAAACCACCCTCTCAGAGGCTGTCCAGGGGGAAGTTCAGCATCCCTTGGCAACAAAGAAACAGATTAATATGGAGTTAATAACATTCCCAAGGCCAGCATTCTCCCCCTGAAACAGATTCTAATATAGAAGACTACATGTGAGCTATTTTTGTGCCTACAATGACTGCTGTGTTTGCCTCCACTCCTGGCATCACTCTCATTGTACTGTATGTAAAGCACTTTGGGACACATTGGCTATGAAAGGAAGTTCAATTTGTGAAACCAAATTCTTTTCTACCCTCAGTCATTGCATACTGAGCCGGGTCAGCTCTGCATTCATTCTACTTCTTTTTTTTTTTTNTTCTTTTTTTTTTTTCTTTTTTTTTCAGTATTTACAGCGCCTGCCTGCCTCCAGAGTTACCAAGGAACCACACATGATTTTGTATAAGTCACACAGATATTATGTTTTTATGTGTAAAAATATACACATGCTTACACAGAGAGAGAGAGAGAATGTATAGAAATGACTCATAATGAAAAGCGAGATACAGGGGAAAATATATCAGCTCATGCCTTTCTTTGCTTGAAATTTTCTATTGCTTTTCTGCTGAATGATGTTCCTGTACTATCTACATAATAAGTACCCTCTTTCTTCAGATAATTAAAGAGATGCTGCCCATATCCAGCTAAAATTATATATTTATACATGGCAACCTTCTATTAATAAACATGTGAGATTGTTACAACTGAACAAAACCTCACAACTCTTCATTATTTCCTACCACTTAGGCTCTTTATTATTCTTCTCCTTATGCATTTTGCACTGGTGAGAGATGCCAGCCAAGCAGTCTCAGTAAAAGGACAAGGCAATGGAGCCTGTTGTCTCACACCTGGACTCTTATGATTTGGATGGACTCCTTGCTTCTGATTGCTGGCATGGCTGTGGGCCACTTTGCCTTGTGTTTCATGAGCTCTGAAATGGGAATACCATCATTTGCCCCTTACCTTGCTCCGACACAGTCTTTCAAAGAAACTTAATAGAAAATCATTGTCTCTTTCAAGGCCAAATACTTGTCCATGTAATATCACTGGGTATCTCCAGACTGTGATCCTATAACCTCCCACCACACCCACTGTATGAAAAATCTCTCTCTGAATGCAGTTGCTTATTTTGGATTCCATTTTTGTAGTCTTCCTTGTAATACTAAAACCAGAGGAAGTTATGTTAGACCAACAGATGCAGATGGGAAAGAAAACCCACAAGATAACTACTAGAACTGAGACCCATGAAATTCAGTTGCATAAACTTGAGGAAGGCCTTGAAGAAATCTGATGGGTGAGGAAGCATCAGTTGTTAGGTTTTTGTTTTGTTTTGTTTTCCTTAGCAATATGGCTGGATTAATAAAAAGATCTATCTACTTTCTACTCCAAGTCAATTTATTCCTATGCTTAAGTCTTCCTCATTACAACAGCAACAATGTAATGTATTGAACCTCTGGAAACAAAAAAAAAAAAAACAAGCAATAGCCACCTCTGTAAGACAGTCTGTAAGAAAATAAACTTTTCCTTTCTCAACCTACAACACAACAAACACATGCAAAGCACATGTTGCAGCCTGTCACCTTCTCTCTGTGCTGAGGAAGCTGACATCAGCTGTTCCAAAATCAGTGGACTTAGGTGACCCACAAGGAAGAATCACTGTGCTGAACTAAAGAAGGAAGCTAGGCTTTTTTCCTTCAGGTTTCCTATTAAATGAATAAAAAGTAGTGTTTTCATACACATCCCCTACATTCAGCATGACAGTGGCTAAGAAAAAATGCAGATAATGAAGAACGGTCAGTTCGGATTTAAGCAATATGCTGTTCGTCTGTTTCCCACAGCCTGGCTTTAAACCCAAGCAAAAGGATTTACTCCACTTTTCTCTTCCTGCTTAACATTCATAATTTCATCTTATCTTCCTGCTCCCCTGCCAAGGTATAGGTTGTCTTTTGATATTTTTTTTTCTTTCTTTTTTTTCTCTGTTTTGCTAAGTCTGTTTACAATCATCCCTTCTTCTCTTTCTCCTTTCTTCTGTCACCTTGGGCCCAGGAGTTCAATTCCCTGAAGGTCTAGTGTGATGTCCCTTGTTCTATTGTTTTAGCTCATTTGGTAGCCAAAAAACATTTCAACTCACATTTCACTTCCCCAATAAATCCTGTTATCCCTGCCCAGTTGCCAGCCTTCTCACTCATTGTCATTATCAACCACATCCTATTTGCTCTAATCTAGTTACCTAGTCTTCTTATCAGCTTATCTTACCAGCCCCCACCCAAGCAAAACTCCTTTGATTCCAGTAGCAGGCAAAGGGAAGAGCACTCCTGTCCTCTTTGGAGTGGATAATTCAAAAACTCATAGCCTGTGAAAAGGTGGTTCTGAAAGAAGACTTTGAAAACTTCAGTGCAAGATAACTAAGGATAGTGATTTTCCTCGGAGATCAGGTGGGTTAAACGATTCCACCCAACAAACAGTCACCTGGAAGTAAGATCTTTGAGACTTTACTCTGTAACATCACACTGTGTAGCCAACAAAATCCTCCACTTCTCCAATTGGCAGAAGTATGTTTATATACTTGACCACTTCCTTCCTTCTCCTAGGCTCTTCCAGGTACTCACTGATGAAAAAGACTCTCTTGGCAGAGAACATTTTGGCAGACTACGTACAGTATCCCTATCTCCCATGAATAATATAATGGTTTTCATCCCCTCTCATCCATTACTATGTGCATCTGAGCCTTGACTAAAATTTTGTACTAAACTCTATCTTCTGATTATCTAAAAGGAACATCTTGAAAAGTTTGAATTTTGCATGGAAAACACCATATTTCACAAGCCAGACCTTTTGGAAAATCTCCTCAGAATTTCTCTGTGTTGAATCAATAACCCAGAAGTGTGTTAGATGGCAGTGCAATGTTAGACATGTCTTTCTCAGATGAGATGTAAAATTGCGGTCCTAAGAACCGTACCTGTTTAACAACATCTAGCAACCAGGCAAAGCTTTAGATCTGGATCTGAAGGAAAAATCTCTCCTTCACTAATAATGCAGCATCAGTGCATGGAGTGTCATTGTGATTATTCTGTTTGGACTTTGGGTAGGACTGGCTGTTGGGTCTTCAGTAACTGTCAGTAGGTAGGACTGGATTTCATATCTTGTTTGAAGGAAGGCATCTGCAAACCCTAACATCCTTCATGACATCAGCAGATCGCTGCTTGGTAGCTGTCATGGAGTGGAAAAGGAAAGAAGTCTTTTACTGACTCATTCCTATCTCCTGAGTCACTCGGGTTTCCCTTGCAGGTCTCCAACTAAGCACTATTCTAAGGTTGTATTACTGGCAATGCCATAATTGAAACTTATACCTTATAATGTAAATTTACCCTGCGTTACACTTTAGAGATTGAATTCTTTCTCTTTTTGGCTCAAAATCATCAAAAGAAAAACACGTCTTCTAACATTTTTTTTTTTTCTCTTCCACAGTGAGATATACTGATGATTTTACTGAGAAAAGCTTTAAATACAACTCATCTGAAAATGTGAATATATTTACTTTTGTTTTTTTTTTTTTTTCCTGATATTTTTTCAGTGCCTCCATTAAGAGAATCTCTCCATACTTCCTATTTCACCCTCTGACTCATCTTTAGGATTTCTCAGTCATCTGCTGTGTGGTGGGAGTTGAAACAATCAGTAGAATATTTGGTACGTTGTTTCTTTCTTTTTTTTTCTTTTTTCCTGTCTTTCTTTCTTTCCCCCACCTCTCCCCCTTTCTAATTTCATAACTAAATCAAGATATGCCAAGGGAAAATGGAGGACTTGACAAACATGCATTAAAAACAAACAAACAAACAAACAAAAAAACAAAAAAACCCAACCCTTGCAAATTAGCTACAGTATTAAACTGAATGAAAGCAGCAGAATCAAATTAATAGTAATAAGGTTTTTCAAACTTTTTCCAGTTGTGGAGGCACCAATTCTAACAATACAAGAGGACACAATTCAACAGCTTTGATCCAGGAGATGGAGAGTCAAATTCCTCCTGAAACACAAACTTTCTGTGTGACTCTTTCTGTTGCCCATATGTCAGGAAAGAATTATAGCACCTCCTTCCTTCACAGGAATGTTGGTAGGATAAATACATTGAGGACTGGGAGGCTCTCAGGTCCAGACTCATCCCATTTAACTCTTGACACCTGTCTGAGGAAATCAAGAAGAAGCTTAGTTATTCAAGGATATAGAAAGTTGAGACAGAAGGACTGATATCTGCAGAATGTGACTCAATCTGCTGGAAATGTGGGACACTCAGGAACTGGTTTATATATTCTCTTGAACCCATGACAGCTATGTACCTAGGGATGGGATGCAGTTATCTGAATACAGATGATCTCTCAAATACCCAACAGTAGACGAAACGTGTTTGGGGCAGATAGATGTGACAAAGAACTCCCAGGACAGAGTGGCATGTTCCACAACTCTTTCCACGACAGTGGATGTCTGTGTTGAAACAACAGAATTTTGTTCAAAGTGTTTAACACAGGTAAATAAATTTGGCGTCCCAGACAACACCAGGGAAAGTCATTTAGGACTTAAAAAGGAAAAATCAATTATATATAGCAGCACTAAGTTGATAACTTTTGCTGAGAGAATGTTGTGGCTACCTTGGGAAGTGTGTCAAGCCTCAAAGGTACCTTTCCTGTTCATTTTCCCCTCTGCTTTCAATTTTCAGTTTCACCTAAACTGTTTGTTAGCCATAAGTTTAGCGGGCAATAAGGGTGGATAAAAGACGAAATGGGTAACAATATGCTACATTAGATGTAACTTTTTAGTGGAGTGTTAGAGCACTGACATTTCTCAACTAACCTCCAAGTTTTCTATTCCTCTGTTCTTATATTGGTGGTTGCTCTGTGAGTGCGCAGGCATAGCTTTGTTCCTGAGCAGTTTTACTGTGCTGGCTGAAGTATGGGTGATCTTCCAGCTCCGTTAAGAGTTAACAAAGATACCATGTAAAAAAGTCTAGAACATCCCTGGGAATGCTACGGATGTGTTCCTTACCAACATTCCCTAAGCATGTCATTCATCATGAGCATTTTATGAGGAACAGCTGAAGGAACTGGGATTGTTTAGTTTGGAGGAAAGGAGGCTGAAAGGAGACCTTATCAGTCTCTACAACTACCTGAAAGGAGACTGTAGTGGGATCACAATTGATCTCTTCTCCCAAGTAACAAGTGATAGGACAAGATAGGCCTCAAGTTATGCCAGTGGAGGTTTAGGATGGATATTAGGAAAGAATTCTTCACTGAACAAGTTACCAGGCATTTGAACAGGCTGCCCAGAGAAGTGGTTAAATCACCATCCCTGGAGGTAATTAAAAGATGGGCATATGTGGTGCCGAGGTACATGGTTTAGCGGTGGTCTTCTCAGTGTTAGGTTGATGGTTGGATTCAGTGATCTTAAGAGTCCCTTCCAACCTAGATGATTCTATGATCACCTTAGTCTCCCTGTGGGTGTATCTATGGCCCTCATTACTCTAACCTCTAAAGATCCCTCTCATCTCAGGGGGCTGCAGTTCTTAAGAAATTTAAATTAATAGATTAATTGCTGCAAGCTCCCTAGAAAGTCAATGGAGAGAGACAGCCCCAGTCAGAGATTCAGATCTGAGGTGGACTGAATTTCTCTCCTGAGATGCTGCTGTCTCCACCAGCCTAGAGCCTCTCTGCACCCAGCCTAGGCACCCCAGCTCAGTTACAGCTCTGCAGGCCACAATGACTTAAAAAAATTTAGAAGCTCCAACAAATTTCTTCCTCATCAGTGCAGACACATCCCTGATGTATAGTGTCATTCCCTCTCCCTATCATTGGCTTCCTCCCCCATCTCTCAGCTCCACTGTTTTGCCTCTGCCTTGCTGTACCTGAAAGATTATAAACTTTCTTCTATGCCCTCTTGCTTATTCCTTCCAACCTTGCTAATAGCTGACCAGCTTTCCACTGCACTGTAGCACAGTATATAATAACCTGCAATTATTGTCCATTTAGGCTTTCCCCTGGGTCTGCTTTATTCCTGCCATCAGTGGACCTGTACACTGCTTTTCTGCTGATTTTACTACCAGATTCATTGCTGCTGAGAAGAAAAAAAAATCACTGATGATCTACAACCTGTTATATAATTTTCCCGTCTGTCGTTCATGTTGTTGGGTTTTGGTGGTTTTATTTGTTGTTGTTTGGTTGGTTATTTTTTTTTTTTTCCAGTTCCTTGGTCTACTGTAGAGACTTTAAGAAAATTACTTTATAATAGGTCTTCCTCAGCTATTGCGTCCTGTTCTGTACTGGATCGCTCCTGAAGTATATTGCTGCTGCCTTCTGTACTTCTTTACAGCATTTACAATTTACATGTTACCTGGAGGAGAGTGTGCACAATAGCTTTGCTGCATTTGAATTGACTTCTCCACCCTCTTTTCTGCTCTGGACAGCCAATGTAGCTAGAACGTAGGATGCTAGCTTGGATATTAGTTTATTTCCTTTCATTTTCACTAGGAGGTAGGAAATTATTACACCGGGTCTGATCTATTTCTTAGCATCTTACCCTATCAATAGACCATCTGTCTCCTTTCTTTCTTCTTGGACTTGGGTTATGCTCCAGGCCTGGCTTTGGTAGGCTACTAAACCTTCATTCAGTGAAACTCTTGGATTGGAATGTAATGAATCTCTCAAGACAAAACCAAGTGACAGTTATGTGATTTATAAGCCAAAGAGGAGTTGTTGGGAGTAAGATTTCTAAACAGTTCAAAGGATCCAGGCTATTGTACATATGAATTTGCAGAGGCACACTGCTGTTACACCTATGTCTTTCATGTCTTTTGTTTATCTGGTTTGGGGGCTTTTTTTTGTTTTGGTTGTTTTGTTGCTCCCCCACCACC
>VXBW01006082.1:184156-196136 GCA_013400375.1 Thinocorus orbignyianus | reverse complement strand
TCCACTATGAGTAAAATAACTCATCTGTGTGGCAAGCAAGACGGAGAGAAATAGCTTCCTCCTCAATGTTAGTAAGACCTATCCCCAGTTTCAAAAGATAGTGTATTTGAAGAGAGAAGAGAAGAAGCAAGTCCTAGGGAGGGAAAATATGATGAGCAAAGAATATCCACTGGCATCTGTCAAACCAGGGCAGATTATTGTCAGTCCTGCAAGCTTGGGTTATATCTAGTGAGATTTCTCCATTATTATTACACATACCTGATTTTAATCGAGGAAGATTCTCACATGCCTTGACCTGATACTGTGGTAAACATGAGCAAACCTAAATAGCTGCTTTGTTATAGTTTATTGTGTAAGTGTTGGTTCATAATAAATCATTGCACTCTTTAGAAACAAACTTGAAACAAGTACATAAATATGAAATGGCCTCAGGAATAAAGACATTTTTAGCAGAATTACTGAATGTGGTTTTCCAAATCCATTGGGTAATCCAAAATCCCCATAGTCATTTAAGGACCAACATGTACTGCCATTTATAGTAATGTAAATCTAGTGTAACTGGTGTTGAAGTCACTAGAGTTATTCAAAATTAACATTAAAAAAAAATAGAATCTGGCCTATGAAGTATAAACAACAAAAGCCTGAAATTCTATCCATTAGGATAAAGGAATAAAAATTCTATACTTCTGCAGAAATAGGTAATAAAGTGAACTACATTATGTGTGTAAGTTTAGGCAAAAAAAAAAAGATCATACTGATTTCATTCATGTAATAAAGCTCTTATACTCTAAACAGAAACCTTCAAGAAGAAGTTATTCATTAAAAAAAAAAAAAGTCATTTTACATTTTAATAATTCTAGCAGATAAAGGAAGGACAAGCTCTGTGGCTTTTGCAAAGTAGAGATATTCAGACCAATTTTGTTGTTTGCAGGCCCCTCTTTTTTTTTTAAGGAGGTAGTGTCAGAAAAAAACAAGCAGTTCCTGTATCCTCAGTTGCTGATGCTCTGTAGATTTCTCACATGCCAGGGATAGTCTCTCATTGATGTCCATGTTGTGCCTCAGTTACGCAAAGCCTGTTGCACTTGGACAAGTTGTCTTTGTCTCTACTCACATATACACTTATAAGATCAGTGTGTCTACGTGTATGATGTGTAGTAGAGGTGGGACACAGCTGGGTCCATGAGAGACACATAACTCCAAGGCATCCATCTGCAATAACACCAGTCATGTTAGAGTCCTTCTAGCATAGGGGAAGGACCATAGGACTGGGATTCCTTAGCGCATCCCTTTAGAGTGTTTTTGGGAACTCCCTAAAGTGCAGAATGTGGGGTTTTCCCTTCAATGCAGAGCTGACTGCTGAGAGTGAGTAGACAGCAGGCAGGGTGATTTGATTCAGTATGAAAATAATGCTCAGGGACTTTGGCAAGGGAAGCATCCCAAGACCTGATCATCAAATGGAAGGTCATCCCCAGGCTGTTGGGATGTTGTGAAGAGCAATACATTGATAAACAAAAGTGTTTACTCAATGGTGGTATTGCAGTTCCTGCTGGAAAGTGGAGTGAAAGGAAAAAGATGCACGTGGAGCGATAGCACCCTCTCCTTAGTGTGTTTACTTGTACATTCATAAGCAGTCAGGGCTCACTTCAGCCTAGTATGTCCATATCATTCAATGCCCTGTTGCCCAGGACTGTTATTTGAGCTCCGAGCAGGGACCCAAGGTCCTGTGGGAAGCCTCACAGAGCACAGCAGACACCATTACGGAAACCTATCCAGTCAGGACATGACCGCTGATGTACTCTCTGCCCTGCTATCCATCAGCAGCAGACTCAGTTGCAACTACAGGGGACAGGAGACAACTTTGGGACATTGTGTTGTATATTTGAGTGCTTGATTTATGAAACACAGCAAAGGCAAGCCAAAGCTGCAACAACTTGTACATAGGAAAGCTCCCTGTGCTTCAGTTAGGAGACATACCTTTAAATACAACCTCAAAACATTTATTAAAAAACAGAACAATTTGTATTGTATTCAATAATGTTTTCAAAGGATTGTCAACCTCTGTCTGCAGGTACCTTTTCTTACAACATATAATCTATAGCACTCATTTCTACCCCTCTCAATAACCATATAACAGAGATATGCATTACAGAAAATGTGTATAGGTTTGCTTCTATTATAGTCATGATCAAAAGGCTATGATATATTGAAATATTTGCTTTGTACAAATACATCTGTTATCAGAGGGTTCTTTAACATAAATGGTGTATTTTCTATAATGTGCTCCGTCTAATGAATGGTTCGGCAAAAGCATGAGAACAGAGCTATGTGGGGAGAATGCAGTAATTTCTCTTTAACATGCAGGAATTCTGAATACAAGTAAATGCATGCCAAATTTTATTGCTTCTAAATCTGAATAATTGTATTTCTGAGCTGTGCATCTGGGTAGATAATAAAGCCACAAAACAATTTAATGAAACATATAAAAAATCAAATGACATTACTAAATATTATAATATGCAGAAAATATATTTTGCATATTGTCACCTAATCTTTCATCCACATACTAACAAATAATGCAACAATAATTGAAAGTCTTATTATCCATCTACGTAAATTGAGACCAAATTTACCTTGTTTCCTTTTCTTTGTGTGTGTGTGTGTGTGAACATAAAAGTGAGATTGATATTATTGCTTCATGTTTATGGTACATTTTTTCCATAATAACTAAGGTGACCAACATAAGTCTTTTTTCCATTCAAATCAGTCCTCAACTTGTGTTGTGATTATGTTACCTAACCAAGTACTTACAAGAGGTAAGACTTGAATGTGTGGCCTTCATCAGTTCCTTTCTTTGGTGCATAATTCTGCAGGAATAAAAACTGGAATACCATAAGGAAAGTGGGAGTCCTTATATGTATAAATTCAATGTCTAGAATTCGCAAGTATGAGGTGGCTTCACCATCAATTATAGACAAAGGACAGATATGGGTGATGCAGAGGGCAGTATTGCTGACTCATTCCAGAAACCTATCTTAGGACGAGGTGAACTGCCCTTTCTGTTGACTCTTAAGGAATCCTAAATGGCTAGCTTAGACTTAGAGGTCTAACTTTTAGAGGACCATGTAAGTCTCATCTAAAGAGGTTAAAATACTCACAGGCACCAGGAGGGAGGGATCTCTTTTGTTCTTGCAATGATTCTAACACTTTGTCACTGATTTATTCTGCTTTGCCTTGGAAGAGGTCACTGCAGACTTCCAGCTGCTTGTAATGTCTGGATTTAAAGGACAGTGATCTGAAGTGTCTGCTGCAAAAATGTCTTTTACAAAGGTGAGCCCTGTATCATCAAAGGCCACACAAACAGCAGGAAAAGGACTGAATTTCCCAAAGACCAAATCTTGGTAATGTGATTCTGGCTTTACTCAAGACAGCTGTCTCCCTTTTCTTTCCTGTGATGTGTTGGCCCAGATTTTGATGTGTTTGTACAGAGCAGTGTCCCATACCACAGGATGCCCAGATGAAGTCAATGCAGGAAATTGTGCCAGGTTAAAGGGGGTAAGACTCTGCCTTGTTTCAATAATACATAATCAACTCCTTTTTGATAGTTACTGCCTACACTCATAGAAAAGGATTATCACCAGCACATCTATCCCCTTGTTGCTGGAATGAAAATCTGTTCCATCTTTTCTTCTTCTGTTTGCTTTCCTACACACATCAGGGGAAATTAAGTCTTGAACCTTACTTCATAAATTCTGGAAAGGTAAAGTGGGGACAAAAAAGCACCCTGAGCCAATTAGTTAAAAAACTTTTCTTCTGAAAAAAAGGAACTGTCTTCATAGAAGACAGAGACTTCATACTGTGAGGTGTTTATGGCACTAAGGACAGGAGTTTTTCTTTAGAAATCACACTGTGATTGTGGAATAAATTTCTGTAAGAAGAGCCATTGTATAAATCATAACGCTTTCCACTCTGGGCATCAAGTGCACTTTGTGATTACTTCTGCTGTTCTTACAAACAATTCACACTGCCTTGATATAAGTTACTCAGTTAAAAAAAATATAATTTTCTTAACAAAAGAGACAGTAATAAAGACACAGACATAACTAACCCTGGTTTCCAGATTCCTTGAGACGTATCAGATTGAGCAAAAATGCTTTTGGATGAATGGAAGAATAAATATGCTGAAAAACAGAGATTAGGAATTGCCATATAGAAATTTGCTTCAATGAAATGGTGAGCAGAATAATAAATGCATATAAAAATATTCCACTTCCTTGATTTAAGAATAAAATGCCTTTAGACCAGTTTTCGTCTCATTCCTACTGGGGTATATTATTGTACTTCACAGAATGAGGAAGAAAACTTAGACCTTAATGTGTGAAAGGAAGTTTTCAGGATGAGGAGTTTGATTTGACTTCAAAGAATATGAATCAGTTCCTTTTATTCTTTATCCAATTATTCCCTTTCAGTGCAACTCCCTTTGGGAATAAAGCTTTCACTGATGAGGTGTAGCCTTGTAGTCCACAGCAATCTTCCTGGATACAGCCTTGCCTCCTAGGCCTATCTTACTCACTCTTTCTTTCTTTCTTTCTTTCTTTCTTTCTTTCTTTCTTTCTTTCTTTCTTTCTTTCTTTCTTTCTTTCTTTCTTTCTCTCTTTCTTTCTTTCTCTCTTTCTCTCTTTCTCTCTTTCTTTCTCTCTTTCTCTCTTTCTTTCTCTCTTTCTTTCTCTCTTTCTCTCTTTCTCTCTTTCTCTCTTTCTCTCTTTCTCTCTTTCTTTCTCTCTTTCTCTCTTTCAACTCTTCAAACTCTTTATTTGAATGGATGTTAATGGTCGCTAATATTGTTAGTATGTGCTTTCAAAATATTATATATAAATATGTTTTACGTACTCTTTAGCCAGTATAAACATGAAGAACTGTATGTCTAAAATACATCTTGTTGCAATTTCCACTGGTGAAAATGCTGAAGGTGGTAAAATATTTTTTTAGGATTAATGTGAACTAGTGTGAGATTTTGAGTGGGGTCCAAATTACAGGTCTTTATGGAAAAGGTACATTTGAAAGTGAAACATAATCGTGATGTTCAGTCCCAGATTCAAATTTGATTGGTTTTCAGAAGGTGTGAAAGAAAAGATTTTGCAGGTGCATTTTCAAACAACTTACTAAGTCCTGAACTGCTCTTCCCATACTCTCCTCTGCCCAGATGTGGCCATTTTCAGATGTTTAACTGGGAACAGATCCATTTAGAGAACCTTTCCCACAGTTGTAAAGACAGAGTTTGTAGCTCATTTAAACGGACACTTTAAATTTAATTCAGGATTAATATGTAGGTTTGATGCACTTGCTATTTTCTGTAATTTCATTTTATCTAATCCATCTTTCTCTCAGCCATAAAATTGGAGAAATATACTGTAGTGGAAATTAAGTAGGGGCTATCAAAATATCAGAACTTGTTAAGGAGATGTGTTGTTTTTTTTTTTTTCTGTTTCAAAGTGATGTATAAATGAAATGTGGGGCAGAAAATTGAAAAAAAAAAAAAGAAAAAAGCCAACCAGATCCCCTCTACCCCCCCAATTTCTAATTTATTTTAAAACTTTCCTAACAGTACATTGAAAGTGTCATTTAATCTACTAGATCTGAAGTGTTAAATATCTCCATATGATGTCTTAAATGCAAACAACAAAATATTCCAAAATTGTAGTTGGAAATGAGGAAGTGAAATAGATTGTAAACCTGAAGTGAAACTGATTTTCCAATTTCAATGTCCATTATGCAGAAACATAAATGCCAACAGAAAAGGAGATCAGATTCTTCATCAAAAAATTGAGAGCCAAACTACTCACCATGGAGTCACTCTCTGGAAAGGGGGAAGGTTGAAGAAAACCTGGGAGATTTATATAGGGAGAAACTATGCTTATCCTTTCCTCTTCGTAGGTGAGAGAGATTGATTGGTATTTTTGCTTCATAATGTTGTTTTTTCCAACACTCAATGGGTGTGAGTTTGTGATAAAAGGTGGAATTTATCCAGACAAGGAAACATATCTTTTTTAGATTCTCAGTTTTACTTTCATGTTCTCCCCCTTTAATGTTAATTGGGTCACAGGACTTACAACCTACCCACCTTTTAAAATTATCCATGCTTGCTTCTGCTGCCAGAGATATCCAGCAGTGATTAGAATTGCTTAATATTTCAGGCAGAGATGTGGAGTGGAAATGCTCTGGCTTATTGGTAAGCAAAATAGGCAGCACTGGTCTCACTGGTAGCAGGAAGATGAGTAGTTTATCATCAGACATTATATACTTGGAAGAAATAAAAAAAATCAGGAAAAATATAAATAAAAAAGAGTGCAAAGTTTTATTGTCAAGCGCGGCTGTCACTTCATGAAACCAGAGTCATATATAAGATATATGTGACATACTAATAGGAAGTAATTTACCCAAGGATGTTTTTGTGCCTTGAAGTGCCTTCAACATTTCTGCTTTGAAAACTTTGCAAGTGTGTATGCATCAGAGCAGTTACCGAGGCGCTGAAGTTCCCAATTTGTGCACAATGTGACTTTTATAATGCTATTAAACTCATCTCATGGAAAGCGGTGTGCACAAAACAATGATACATGAGATCTCAAGGAGGCTGCTGAGTGGGGGAGAAAGCTGGAGTGAGGAGAAAGCTTTTATAAAGTCACTTTGAGAATGCACCTCTGCTCCAGAAACCTTCTGTTTATTCACACTGGAAATTATTTCCTGTGTTTTGGGCTGAGATTCATGCTGCTTGCATTACTGTCTGCCTCTGTATAATAAATTAAGTGCAATTTTATATTTTTTTTCTCTCCTTAAAGTAAATCTAGTGTTGATGAGCTGCAGCAGATTGACAGTCCTCCTAACTGAACTCATGTATTTGTCTCTAGCATGGGGCAGTGCCAGCCCGAGATTCTGTCCTGTCCCATCAGCTCTAACTCAAAGGGATGGCCTCAGATGAGGACATAGTATCTGTAACTCTGCTGGTCATTCAATTAGCCAGAAAAACTGATGATTTTCCAGCTGAAATGTGGCCTTATTCTCTTACCCTTTCTACTGCCTTGTCTGCCTCACCTGCTCTTTTCTCTTTGGCATCTAGACTTCAGGGGAATTGCTATAATCTGTGTGAGTAGTAACATACATATGGAGTACAATTCTGGGTATCAGGATTTCAGAGAGTTTATTGGAACACAGTTAAGCCCCACAATTATAGTATTGAAAATGTCACCTTTTCTCATCATTGTATGCTGGAACAGTTCTGGGCAATGTTTTTGTTCTGCAGAAGCCAAACCGAGGGCATCAATGTGATATGAGATGGTGATAAACTTGGGGGGAGTGGACACGCAGAATTTCCTATGTGATAGGAAAGTCTAGAACTGTGATTTTTCTTTGCCCGTTCATAAAATACAAACAAACCTTGAGAACAAACAAATAAACCTTTTTCTGCACATTGAAACTCCCTGGAAAAAGGAAATTAGGAAGGTGGTGAAGGTCAGTCCAAATATTTTGCTGTGATAAATTCAGAGCGTTTCATTCAGACTAAGCCTATAAATGACTTCCTAAATGCTCTAAACCAATGATTTTTTAAGCTATGCCACAATTTTAAAAGAAGCATTCCGTGTGGAAAGTATTGCTACAGAAATCTTTGTCACCATCATTGTGTTTCATTTTCTTCCTCACATGAAATTTGCTTGGAAAAATACATTTTTTAGCCAGTTTGAAAGATGCCATTTACGTCACCGGGTGGGCATTCTGACAGCATTGCTTTGAACATCTTTAAATGACAGTGATTCTGGCTCTGAAACACTCTGCCCAGTTTAAGGGGTGTAAACTAGGAATGCAGTTACTGTAGCCTTTTGTTGTCAATGGAGAGAGAAAGACATGCTTCCAAAAAGCAGTCAAAGACGTTTAGATGCAGCTCTCTAGTCTTCTTTGGTCACACTGTCAGAAATGAAGCTACAGTAATAGAAGCTTCAGTTACCACACACGCGTGAATTGGATCTGGTAGGCACATGCAGCTCATACGAACTCCACAACTACCACTGTTTTTACCAGCCAGGTGAAGACCAACAAAGGTACGGCTGCACAAGTCACAATGAAGATTCTAGAGTGCTCTGTAAATTTGGTCCTTTGCTTCTAGAATTCTTAGGACAGATAGTACTTTGTCATGAGCTAAAATATGTTGGATGTACTCAGGCTTGGATTCAATGGCTAGGAATGAGTAAAACCTAATACAATTGGGTTTAGCTATAGTAATATCTGTTTAATTAGAAAAAGATGCAGTCTTGGCTCTGCTCTTTTTCTCCACTGGCCTTCAGAACTGATGTAGGTCAGTGGTAAATAAATGGTCTTACATTCAAGCAAGGAAAAATCAGTGGAAGGTGAGCCATGGTAGCTTAATGATATGCTCCTGATAGCTCCTGATATGGTGCAATTAAGACATTGACTTTTTTAATGCCTTCTTCCTCCTAAAGATACAGCTTGGGTCTTTGTCTGGGATTTGGACGTGAAAATCTCTATATATCATCCCAGTTCCTGTTCCGCGCCCACTCCCCCTTCAATTTTCTTAATGGTATTCAGGGAGAGTCAGACTTTTTATTTTTCACATGACATCAAGGCATTGTATTAAATATAGGATTTGGGATTTGGCAAATCAACAAGCACATTGTCTCCCATGGAGACAAAAGGTGACTGAACAGTTTAACCAGCCTACATACAGGCAAAAGTAATGCTCCACAGTAAGAGGATTGCCGGCTCTATTGTTGGGCCCACGACAGGAACCAACTTATTGCAACCTTAATTTCCCATCTCACATGGAAGTTATTTAAGGGAGAAGACTAACAAGCAAACAGTGCCTACAGTTTAATCCTATTGTCACCCTGATGGATTTATATTTGCTGCAGGGTTGTAGGGGTGGAATGAGGCTGTTTTGTTATTATTGCAACTGTAAAAAAAAACAACCCCAGGATTAGGAAAACATGGCTTCTGCTACCTTTAGATAGTCAGGAACTGATGTTCTGTTAGTGTAGGTATAACTAAAATTATATCTCAGTGATGCAGAAATTCTTCACTTGGGAATGATAGAAATATTTTTAACTGTAATTAAGACTTGTGAAATGTCTCTTTTTTTGGCTACATCTGTTCTTATGACTTCATCTCATTTCTCATTTGCCTTTTTCTAATATGTATAGCAGCAGTCACAGCAGTACATTTGGGCAAGTATAGTAGTTATTGCATATAGTGTTCTTTCCTACTCTTTGCATCTTAGCAATATCTATAAAAGTTCACCCGTGAGTGTGTATTTTCTCTGTAACCCCAAGAGGTGACATTAGTTTTGGATTTACAGGCGAGTACTTTACTGAAGTTGAATAGCAACATCAGACATGGGCAGAACAACAGAGTTCTTCAGTAGACTAGCCATTCAAATATTTAGTTATCCAGGTTTGGACAAAGTTTCAGAGCTCCTAGTGATACTTTTAAGTAAAAAAGCTATTTAACTTTCACACACCCAAAGGTAGTCATGTCTTTGGATTACCAAGCAGATAGACTGTAGATTCAGTTTAGCCAAATCTTCAGCTGATGTTGATTGTCGTGATTCCACTCAAGTAAATGTCACAGTGATTTATATAAGTGAGAAAACTATACCTGTAGCTTTTATGGGTTTCTTGAAATTGATTGTTATTTTTCAAGCTATTCATGGTCAGGGTGAATAATACAGAAGGAATTCAAGCATTCTTATTATTTGTGTTGAAATCAAAAATGCAGGTCATTTTACATTTTTTTACATTTGTTGTGCTTAGCAATTCCAGACAAGTTTTGCTTGGTAAAGAAAATAAAAAAAAATGAAACCTAAAGCAACCAACAGATCTTTTGGGGTGATAATTACCTCAATGGTTTTTTTTCTTTTCAGAAATGGCTATAGGTTTGTTTGTTGTTTTTTTTTTTTTCCAAATTTGCTGAAACCCATTACCTGAAAATGTATACTCAACATTTTTATCTTAATTATATTTAAGGGTAAAAAATAGAAAGCAAAGAAACCCACAACATTATAAATTCCCTGTGAACAGTGTTTATTCATTTTTCAGCCAGTTTTAAGTGAAAAAAAAAAATATTTTTTTTGCTGACAAGTAACTGGCTTTAAAAAAATCTTTCTTCCTTGATACACATCCAAACGATGTGTTCCTCTCCTCTTTATTTGACCGTACCAGACTACCATTACGAATGGCACTATGGTTCTTTCTAATGCTCTTCATTATGCCTTTTTTATTATGTATATGGATTTTTTTTCTCATGTATACGTATTATATTTTTTGCTGCTCAATACTTTATTCCATACAGATGGAATACATGCAAGGGCCTGTCAGCCTGACAGTCTTTCTCAGTCTTCTTTAAAAATAAGCTCTTTAAGTATTTCTTGATCCAGATCTCTGCCTTATGCTCTTTGGAGCAAGAAACATATCTGATTTTTTAAGTACAAAGAGTTCTTTTCTACAATTAGTAAAAGCATTTTCAGGGATGGAAATCTGATACACAGTTCTCAAAAAAGCTGAAAATACACAACAAAATATCAGTCAGTACTGTTTGCATAATCCTAGTGCTAGCATAAAGTTTTTATACTCCCTAAACACCTTTCTTCACATAGACTTGAAGCACATCTATTGGAAGTGTCTGATGGTACCATTTTAAGTCCTGTGTAAGGTCCCCAACCTCTCCTTACAGCCTGTTCCTGAACTTTAGCAGCTATCATCTTCCAGGCCAGTTCCAGAATCTTTGATCAGAAATTACTGCAAATCCCAGCTCAGAGGCTCATTTGCACTCAATATAACCATAGCTATTTAAAAATTATGAATTTGGGATTCATTTTGCCCAATTTTAGTTATCTGCAGGGTAACTGTCTACATATGAGCTGGTTTTCTGAGCTCTAGTTGATAAGATTGTGGGGCTTCACAGGAGGATTTCTCTGATCAAATGTTGTGCCTACTTCAGGCAGAGCTTAATTATTCTCCAGAATACACTGGCCATACCTGAAAAAGGATCCTAAGCGCTAAGATCATGTTGCAGGACAGAAGGCCCTTGGTAGTCTCTGTCAGCCTTGGATAGCCAGTTGTCAGTGCACATGACTGCCTGAACCCTAAATGTCCAGAATTTCCAAGCTGTCTCAATTCCCACTGGAATTAGCAAGGAGAAACAGCTGAGAGGAATTGGCTTTGGGAGATGGGCATTATTCACTCTTCAGTGTAAAGGGAAGTTACCTGCCTAAATTTTTAAGATGGCTGAAGTGCTCTGCTGTGAAACCCACACTTGTTTACACATGTGGGACAACGTCAACCTTTTAATAGTGCTTTTAAAGAAACACATCCTCCTGGTGTGCCTTGTAAGTGAATCTTAATCTACTTTCATTTGGACGGTTTTCTTGCCGTGATTTGTAAAGAATACTGGGCTTACTTACTTATTATCAATTTTTCTTTACCTGAGCAGTAGATAATAATCTCACAGGGACTTTGTTATTTATTATTAACACTGATATAGCACTGATTATATACAAACATATTTAGAATCGCATTATGGTAGATGCGTTAAAGATAAATCAAATGCTACAATTTCTACTCCACAGAATTTGCAGCCTGCAAGAAAATATGTAACAAAAGTATCCTAATAAAGAGGTGAGATTGGTAAGGAAGAACAAAATTAATCACACAAAATCCATAGCCAGTCAGCAGTAGCAATTATAAGTCATTACCTGATATTTTTCAGTGCTTTAACGTGTTTGGATGGCAGTCTCCAGACAGGCTAATACCACTGTAAGTGAATCATATAGGGGATGAGTACTTGTAAGCAGACTTGTTATATTTGGGAGTATAAATATTTGAGTTATGTAAAAAACCCAAAACCCACCAACAAACCAACCACAAACCTTAAACACATTTGCTTTAAAATCTTTGGAACAGAATTCCATTTATATTCAGTA
>VXBW01006082.1:164222-184148 GCA_013400375.1 Thinocorus orbignyianus | reverse complement strand
TTTTATTAAAATTTTTTTTTTTTTTTTTTTTTTTTTTTTTTTTTTTTTAGAATTACTTTATATTTACTGTGTAACAGTTCAGCAAGAAGATTGTGAACCTCTTTTGATGTTTATTTTTTTTACATGAAACATATTTTTGCAGGGCTGATAGTAAATTTGGTGTGTATATACACATGTATATATGTACACACCATGAAAGCAGGAACAAGTTACCTGTGCAGGAGAGAGAATGTATAATAGACTAAAGCGGACAAAAAACCCAAACATACACAGAACCTTCTCTCTAGAACAGTGCTGTGCTGTCATGTGTTAGGTGCTAAGGTGCCCTTGCCAGCAGTGCAGTTACCCTAGACAACATCCACAAGTATCAGAGAACAGAAGTCACCTATTGAGAATTATTTACAGCATAGCCGGGGTGAACCTCAGCCCAAACATTTGAAGCTGAAAAGACTTCATAGGTGCCTGAGTTTGTGCATCAGGAGCTGATGTGGCTGATTTAATTGGACAATATAATGTAATTTACTAATTTGCATGTATGCTCACTATGCAGGACTGTGACCTAAAGCCAGAACTCAAATAAGTGTAATAGACTCAAGCACCTCTTTATGACCAGGATCATACCTACATGCTGCCCTAACTAGAACATCAAGTCCAACTATTGTAGGATCATCTGTACTACACAAACTTCAGTTTGTATCCTGCAGTCTGTAAGTGAAATATCCAGCTAAATAAAAAATATGTAAGGCTGACACAGGAACAAAACGGATTTGGGACACGTACAAAGCGCGGCCTGTCCAGTTTGGACTGCTGAGCTGGTTCTGCTTTACATTACAGGGAGTTCCTGCTGCATAGGTATGCAGCCATTCTTCTTCCTAGCTCAGAAGACAATAGCACATACTGCCAATATAATCCATACTTGCTACATTTAAATAATAGTGGGTTGGTTTGTTTTTTTCGTACACCATCATGTATTTGTCACACTAAGTTCATATACTAACCTTGCTTTATAAGGTAAAAACCAATAGGCAAATAGGTTTTATTTCACCAAATTTCTACGTTCTACAAAATGTGCTTCTTCATCAGAACTATGCAACTAAACAGTCTGACACACAGTCAAAAGAGAGCAGAATGCTGAGGATGTGATTGCTGTGTCATACTTTAGACGTCAGGAACATCCTATAGGTGCCTCTATCTGTGGACTGACAGTGGAGTGAGGTCCTATGACCTACAGTGATCGAGACATTTACCCTTCCATCGGTAAGTCCCGCCTTCATTTCTGTTAAATCTCCATGTCATATGTGATAAAGACGTTGACTGAAAAGGTTTGTATTTTTTTAATTACCATCATTGAATAAGTACATTGGTCAACTGAAGCTGTTTCAAGAGGAGTAGTTCTGATAAAGGCTCCTGCTCTATATCTTGCCTGGTGTGGATCCCTGCTGTTTAATGATAGGTGGTGTTACTAAATTTTTCTTGCAGAGCTTGGGACAACAATTTCTTTAAATGTGCAGAAATCTAGCAATTTTTTTTTTGTTAATTCTATCCCTCTGACAAAATTGGTTAAAATTGGCTAATGGATTCAAAAACTACTGAAATGGAGGTTGAAAATCTGAAACTTATGCTTTATGATCATAAGAATTGAATTTCCTTAGAAAATTGCTGAAAAAATTGCAGCAATCTCTCAAGGTTGCCAAAAAAATATAAGAATAGTAAAAAGTCTACAAATGATGACATTGGTTTCTTAACTTGTGTGTTACAAGTATTTTTCTCCCCTCCCCTCTAAATTCATTGTTTGCTTTGTTCATTAGAAATGAGCCACTTATTTAAGTAGACAAAACTGGGAATGGGTTGTGTCTCAGTCTTGCCTATCATAATGGAATACCTCACTTGGTTGTTCTTTAGGTGTTATTGTGCTGTATCTAATAAGTGATAGTGACAAAGTGCAAACACAATGTAAAGTTGCATTGATTATAATATTAATTCAAGAACAAACAAGATAGATTTTTTTCTTTAATTCAAGGGGAACAAAGCACAGCATAGAAATTGAACATAAACAGAGTTGGGATCTGCAATTCATTTTTCTTGTTTACTATGAAATTGGGCCTAGTTAAGTTTCAAAAATGCTAATGAGGAAATAAATTAGGTAGCAATTTTCCAAGGCAATATCTCATTGGATTTGTATTTGTTTACTTTTACCTGTATTTATCCTTGTTAACCCCTTTTTTCCTTGTGATTTAATATAATCCATTTTATTTTTTTCCCCTTTCTATAGTTGCTAATTTCTTTGGTATGATTGCATTTATATGTTTCTAAGAAATTAATATCTGCACTCCACAGAAAACAAAGAAGACAGGAGAAGGAAATATCCCACTCAGAGGGCCTTACACTCTATTCTTCTCTCACTGTCAGCTGAATAACCACATCACTCATACTGGATTTCCAAAAAGCTATTGACATTTGACTAGCTCTATTCACACTGAAGTCAACGGTAGTTCATTGAAACCAGTGAGATCAGACTTAGGCCAGCAGTAATCGCTTTTGAAAATTCCATCCTTAATCTACAATAATTTCTATTGACCTTTGTGAGAAGCTTCTCTGGAAGGAAGTTTGGACTGTAATGAAACTTGAAAACAAGAGGCAAATTAAGGTGTTGTTTTTTGGTGTTGTTTTTTTGTTTTTTTTTTTCTTAAGGCCAGGATATATACTCATAAGTTTAAATATAATTCTCCTGCAAATATGNATGAAATGGGGTTGGAAGGGACCTCTGGAGATCATCCAGTCCAGCCTCTCTGCCAAAGCAGGGCCTGCTAGAGCAAGTTGCACAAGAACTTGTCCACATAGGTTTTAATAACACCAGACACAGAGACTCCACCACCTCTCTGGGCAGCCTCTTTCAGGATTTTGCAACCCTCAATGGAAAGAAATTCCTTCTCATGTTTAGACAGAACTTCTTATATACACATTTGTGCCCATTTCCTCTTGTCCTCTCACTGGGCACCGTTGAAAAAAAAGATGTGACCCTTTGTCTTGACACCCACCCATTTAGTATTTATAGGTATCTTCTCCAGACTAAAAAAGCCCAAGTCGCTCAACCATTCCTTGTGAGAATGGTGCTCCAGGCCTTTAATCATCTCGGTGGTCCTCTGCTCTCCTTCCTGAACTGGGAAGACCAGAACTGGGCACAGTACTCCAGATGGGGCCTCACCAGGGCAGAGTAGAGGGGCAGGATAACCTCCCTCAACCTGCTGGTCACTCTTCTTGATGCACCTCAGGAGGCCATTGGCCTTCTTGGCTACAGGGGCTCATTGCTGGCTCCTGGTCATCCTGTTGTCCACCAGGACTCCCAGGTCTTCTTCCTCAGAATTGCTCTCCAGCAGGTCAGCCCCCAACCTGTATTGGTGCAGGGGCTTATTGCTCCCCAGGTGCAAGACCCTACACTTGCCCTAATTGAATTGCCTTACGTTTTTCTCTTGACAACATATTTAGTACATGGGCACCAGTCTGGGTAGAGGAAGGACAATACACTTGCATCAGAAAATTCATCTGCAATGCAATTCCATTCCATTCCACAGGATTGTCACCACTAAGAAGTCAATTTTCAAACCCCATATAGTGACTTTGAGAATGGCACTTGAGGACCTGCTGATATAAAACCTATCATTAACAGGTCAATCATTTCCCAAAGCAGTGACAGATATTCAACATTATTTTCAGAGATAAATGAACAGTCTTCATCGCAGCTCCTCTCCTCGTTGGCACTTTCAGTAAAGAGGCCAAGAGGTGAATAGCCTGCAGAACTTGTTCTCTTTTCTTCATGCCTGGAGTTGACTTTTCTAAGTTAAAGACCTTTTGGAGAAAGTTTGCCCTCTCATAGCCTTTTTGCAAAAAGTGGCCATGTATGTGAATTTCTAGCAACCAGCAACACCCATTGCTAAAGGGCAAGAGCTAACCAAGGAAAGGTCATTCCAATTCACAAAGGGCTTTGATATTTCAGAATAGCTGACTTTGTTAGGAACTGAATGAGAACCTCACATTTCAAACTCTTTGTGTAAAAGAAAAAAATGTCATGGTCCTCAGGAAACCCACCAGAAGAGCCATCCTGAAGGTATGAACAGTGGAAGCTCTTGGGAGGGTGGTCGTAAAGAGGTTCCACAAGTTTTTTATTTCTCTTATCCTCTACATTAAAATGGGAGGTCATTCTGATGAGTAGCAAGTTGCAAAGGGGCTGAGGTGTTTAGGAAGCTTCCAAGCTTTCATCTCCTTTTCCACATAAAGAATCATTGAGGTCTCCTAGCAATTCCCATAGCCAACTAATGGAGAAAATGCAGGGAGACACTGAAAAAAGAGAAGACAGCTTTTTTAAAAGAACCCAGTCCTAGATTCTAAATACAACTCTGTCAACATTCAACAGCTGTCATAAAATATTTACATTTCTATGAATCATCCGCTCCTGAGGGAATAATGTTCCTCAGGGAGTATCCAATGAGCAATAATGAGGATGCAGCACTTCTAGAGGTTAGGTGTTGTGGGTTTTCTTGTTTGTTTGTTTGTTTTTTAAATTTATTGCTATTCTATGTTAGCTGCCTAAAGATAAATTTATGGACCATCTGAAGGACAGGAACCCAAATTTAACAATGCTTTCCATGATTATTCATTCTTTCATTTCTTTTTCACAATATTATACAAGCATATACTTGTATTGGCATATACATTCAATGTCAAATACAAGGTAGAATCAGACAATGGTGGGTTTTTCTCAGAACTGGGAAGTGAGTGTATGTCCTTTCTATGCTAGATGTGTAACTGCATATAGACAAAAAAAGGACAGATTTCTGAAAATAAGGCTTTATAAACTTTTCTTACAGAGCAGACCTCTAATACATGGGTATAAAACAAACAAACAAACGCATACACACACATAAAAAAAAAAAACAACCAAAACCCAAAAAACCACCAAAAAAAAGAAAAAATACACCTGAATGAGAAAACATGGGTTTTAGTTCTTGTTATATTTCTGTTTTAAATGCTCCTATTTGAATGTTCATCAGGCAACACATCAATCAGATTTTTTAATATTTCCAAGCAGACTAAGACTTTAATTTTACTTTTGGAAAGCCTCATCCCTTTAAAATGGAACAGGTCAATGTAAATTCTGTATGTAAACTAGATCCATCCCCTGCTTGAAACTTCCTGTGGAAGCCTCTCTGTAGCTGCCATATCACTCTGACAAAGCACAGATACTCATAAATTGAGAGTGGACCTTTTTTCCACTCTACTGAGGTTTTTCTCTCCCAGCCCAAGACTTCCTACCTTCAGTTCTATACTGTTTAAATGCTTGCATCAAGATCTCGTTCCTTGAAAGAAGAAAAGACGCCTGTTTCTAGCTTAGCAATTCTTTAACAAGCCCAATTCTAAATAAACATCCGTCCCACAACTGCGTGATTTATACTTTTTATCTAGGAAGGTGTGCTGATCCAGGAACCAAATCCAGACTTAAGTTCCTTCAGGGAACAAATTCACCCTTATGAAACTTCACCTTCCAACTCAATTTTTCATTAGAATGTTTCCTTTTTCTCCTTCATTCTCTCCCACATTTTACTGTCTCTCCTCCTCTTCTTATGCATTGAGTGCATTCGCCTTACTTTTCCTAGATAATAAGAAAAAGCTTTATTAAAGGCAGCCTTTCAATTAACTTTTCTAAGTAAAATGACTGTATTAGGAAAAAGTTTGTAGTAGCCAATAAAATGTCAGATAATATTGAACGCAGGCTTGGACTAACCTTGCAACCCAATAAGTTATTATGTGCAAATGTTACAACTTGATTTTGAAGAGAATACACATGTATGATGAAGCCATTTTATGGCTAAGTTGAGTGATTGATTACAGCATTCTGATCCATCTCGACAAGATAAACTCAGATAAAAGAATCCTCTGATATTTAAGACTTGGCAATTTATTATCCAAAGACTACTGTAAAAATGATTTTATAATTCCCTTCATTTAAGTGTGGGTTTTGTGAAAGTAATAAAACATATTTTCCAGAGTAACTGACTATGGTCAGAAACTCTTCTTGCTAGCTAGCAGTAAATTCCACTAAGAATTAAAAATGAGACAAAACAAACATTACCGATTGTCCTCACTGCTTCTTGGAGTTACTGTATGAAAGTGAGTCAAATAGGAGCTTAAGTTTCTGTTAAAATTTCAAGCCTTTTATTATCTTCTATAATGCTAATTTTTGTTATGGGCTAAAGGGAAACAGCAAATATGTGAAGTAAATAATTTATTAATAATAAAATTGAGATTTTAACAGTACAACTAGATAAATATTAGTTCAGATTTATTTATTACAGAATAAGAAATAAAAGATACTTTTACCAAAAAAGTCTCAGTAATAGAGCAAAGCAGTTACAGTTGTTATATATACAGTAATAGAGTTGTATAGTCACCCTTCCACTGTTCCCCTGGATCCTACAATATCAGTCTTCCTCAAGCAAGGAAACATTTGGACCAGGTCATTAGTGTTCAGTGTTCTTCAATGGAAAAAGAGTGATGTTACTGAGGTTTCTTCTTTATTCCTCTTTTTTTGTTTTTTTTTGAGGATTGGCCTGGGCTAGTTTTGTATTTTCTAACATACTTATACACCTTGCTCTTTATTCCTTTCTTGCATCTTCGTATTATGTACCAGTTTACTACACATAATGTGCTCTACATGCAGTAGATATTTGGTGTCTGCTGTCTTTGTTACCCCTAAGCTTGACTTCACACAGCTTCAAGTCTTCATTTCTTTCACCACTGGCGACCTATTTGGGGTCCATAACTAAACCGTATAGCAGAACACTTTCTCCTAACTTAAGCTATTAAAGGCCAATCCCAATCTTTGGTCGAAGAGAGAGACACAGCACTTCCAAAGGACAAAAGAAGAGCCTGAATTGTATGGATCGAATTACATACTAGAAGATTTTGCATTTCTTACTTCCTGAGAGTTACAACTCCTTCTTTTGGCACCAACTACAGAGTGAGCTTATACTCCTTACTTCAGTTCAACGCTTAACATATAGTTCCACGACTACCCCATCAATCTCCCGCACTTTCGTTGTGGTAATAAGGATCTCAGACTACTAAGAAAACATGAGAAGTTTTTTTCTGAAAACCTTTGCTAGAGTTTACACAATCTTTCCCCCCTCATCTTCTATATTGGCAAGACTCTTTCATTGCTCCCAGATTTAACAATTTTAATTTAGTTGAAGAGAAAGCCAAATCACCAACCCTGCAACCTAAGAAATGGGAAAGTTCTTATTTATTTCCCTCAGAACTGGCTTAATTTGAGCTTCTTTGTGTGTCCAGGATTTCTGGGTTTCAGACAAATGTTACCTGAACTGACTTTGGTGATCTGGAAAACAATCTGTTTTGGTGATACGGCTGCAGCAGTAAGCCAGATTTCTACCATTTGGACTTTTTTCTTCTATCTCTCTTAGTTCTGTTTAGTCTCATTTATCCAATGAAATATGTTGTTCTAGAAAAAAATTATAGCCAGAAGACTTTGTGTCCCTGCTCCAACTCATTTTCTCTCCTTAACCTTGGGCAAGATTTTTAATCATTTATTTCCTTCCATCTCTAATACATAATATGTGGAAAGTGGTTTAGCCTGATACTAGAGATAGAAAATATCAAGAGTCTAGAACCATCTAACAACCATCTATATATAGTTCTTACACATATAAATAATCATAATAAATGTTCTAATAGGTAATAATGCATTTCCTTGCTGTGCCTATACTTTCAAATGGAGTACAACCAGAAGAACAACAATAATTGGTATGAGTAATCAACCATCACAACAATGAACATTCAGCTGAAAATGAGTACCAGATGCTGAATGATAAATAGTGCAATAAATGGATAATATTAACCTAAAGTTGTGAAAAAGAAGCAAATTCCATTTCATCAACAATTTCTGACATGATGAGGTTTGGCTTCTTTCTGAACTGAATAAAATATACCAAAAAATATTTAAGTTTATGAGGAAAAACAGCATTTCATCTCAAAAATAATGAAGTTCCATCTTTATTCAAATCATTAAAAAATTGTCTATATGTTAGAATCTAAAGCAAATGTTATAGAACATAAAACTCATATTACAATACAAATATTAAGGATTTTTTTTCCACAAATACTGAAAAGGGACATTCCAATGCCATAATAGTACTTCCTGTGTTACTTTAAATTGCCCTGTAAGTTAAATCAATCTTATTTCTGAAAGCTTTTCCATTTCAGTGGAACCCTGTACCCTCACTTTATACAATTTGCCAACATATTTCTGACCAGGTGCAGTCATAACACATATTAAAGATGTCCTGCTTCTGCCAGGTAAAGAAGCTAATACTTTAATTAATGCAACATAAGTGAATATAAATTAATGCCTTGTTTAGGGATTCATGCCTGCTTTCTCACTGGACAGAGACCGTCATTCAGCAAATTACATGATACAAGGTTAAATCACCCTCTGCAGAGCATCAGAGCTCTCTGGCTTGACTTCAGGAGGAATTGAGACCAGACCTAATTTAAAAACTTGTTTAGACTTTAAACTTTGTCAAGAAGAATATAAGATCCTTATCTCATCTCATGTTTTAAAGATTTCTAGTGATTTATTTTGTTCCTGGATCAGTATTGCATCAGTTTAGCTGCAGAGAGTGTTATTATGGAACTCTAGTTAGCAAGACTATATCAAAGTTCATATAATAAATATAATCTGCCTTCAGAATTATTATTCAGGATAATTTAACCACCTACTACTGAAGGTTTGTTTTTCCATGCAGTGAGGATATACAAGAATTCCTAACTTCCTTAATGATGTTACTATTGAGCACTTGGATGAAACAAGATGGGAATTAAGGTATTCTTACTGTAGAATCATAGAATTGTCTAGGTTGGAAGGGAAGTTTAAGATGATCTAGTCCAGTCATCAACCTAACCATGATGAAAACCAATGACTCATCACTAAAACAAGTCATTAAGCACTATGTCAGCCTGTCTTTTGAATACCTCCACGGATGATGCCTCAACCACTTCCCTGGGCAGCCCATTCCAATGCTTAATAACCCTTTCAATGTAAAATTTTTTCTTTATACCTAATCTGAACCTTCCCTGGCACAACTTGAGGCCATTTCCTCTTGTCCTGTCACCTGAACCTTGCGAGAGGAGACCAACCATTGCCTCTTTATGACCTCCTGTCAGATAGTTGTAGAGAGTGGTAAGGTCTCCCCTCAGCCTCCTTTTCTCTAGCCTAAACAACCCCAGCTCCCTCATCTTCATCTCATAAGGCTTGCTCTCCGGACTCCCCACCAGCTTTCTTGCCCTTCTCTGGACCCACTCCAGCACCTCAATGTCCTTTTTTTTTTTTATGGTAAGGGACCCAAAACTGGATGCAGTACTTGACATGGGGCGTCACCAATGCCAAGTAGGGGGCATGATCACCTCCCAAGATCTAATCACCACACTGTTCCTTATAACAGGCCAGGATGCTGTTGGCCTTCTTGGCCACCTGGGCACACTGCTGGCTCATGTTCAACAGGCTGTCAACCAGCATCNACCGCTCTCTGAACCTGGCCCTCCAGCCAGTTTTTAACCCAGCAGAGAGCACTCCCATTCATGCCATGGGCAGCCAGTTTCTCCAAGAGGATACTGTGGGAGACTATATCAAAGACCTTACTAAAGTCCAGGTGTTTACCTGGACTTTACACCCACAGCCTTTCCCTCATCCACCAAATGGGTCACCTTGTCATAGGAGGACATCAGTTTCGTCAAGCAGGACCTACCTCTTATGAACCCATTCTGGTTTGATCTGATCAGCTGTGTGTCCCTCATGCAATGCATTATGGCACTCAGGATGATCTGTTCCATGACTTTCTCAGGCACTGAGGTCAGACTGACAGGCCTGTTGTTTCCTGGGTCATCCTTCCAACCCTTCTTGTGGATAGATGTCACATTGTTGGACATAGTCAGCTGGGACCTACCCAGTTTGCCAGGACTGCTGGTAAATGATGGAAATGATGGTAAATGGCTCAGCAAGCACTTCCACCAGCACCTTCAGTACCATTGAGTGGGTCCCATCTGGCCCCACAGGCTTTTTTCTATCGAGGTGTTAGAGCAGCTCCCTCACCACCTCCCTTTGGATTATGAGGTCTTCAGTCTGCTCCCTGCCCCTATCTGCTAGTTCAGGGGTCTGGGTACCCAGGGAACAACCTACTCCACTACTAGAGACCAAGGAAAAGAAGACATTAAGTACCTCAGCCTTCTCATGCTTTGTCACTGTGTTACCTCCCACATCCAACAGAGGATGAAGATTCTCCCGAGTCCTCCTCTTGTTACTAACATATTTATAGAAATTATTTTATTGTTTTTAACATCCAAGGACAGGTTAAGTTCTAGTTGGGCTTTGGACTTTCTAATCTTTTCCATACATTAGCATTACAACACCTTTGTAATTTTCCTAAGTGTCCTGTCCCTTTTTCCAGAGGCCATTAGCTCTCCTTTTTTTCCTTAGTTGTTACAGTATTTCTTTATTCAGCCAGGCTGTTTTTTTTTTTGTTTTGTTTTTGTTTTTGTTTTTTTTTTTCCCCACTATGTTGAACCATTTGTAATAGTTTTAAAACAATTACTACATAATACATCAATTTAAATATGTGGCTGCATTTCACTATAATCTGGAAATGCACAACTGTTTGTCACACTTACTGTTTATTTGGGGGCAAATCAGTCTCCCAATCCCAGTTCACTGAATCTCTCTCATGTGAGTCAATCCCAATATTAAATCTTTAAATTCTCATGAAGAAAATAAACATCCTCAATTCGTCTCATCCCGAAGTACCTTCTCCTTTGAAGGAATACAACTTCTGCCTCATCTTGGCCCCTGATCTGGTGGATGTGTATTGCTCGTTAGGCTGAAAAAGGTGTAGCCATTTCTATTTACAGGGTATTTCTGGACTTTGATGTGCAGGGATGCTGAATGCTGTCAAGGCTGGACTGGTTTTGTGCAGGTCAAGAGCTTTCTGATTCTAGTGACTGGTAGCAATGAAACTGGAGACACTTCTGCACTGTTCCACCGGCTGGTTACTGACTGTCCAAGGAACAGCTCTAGAGAAAAGGATTTAGGGGCCCTCGCAGACACTAAGTTCAACATGAGCCAGTGATGAATCCTTGCAGAGATGTTGTCCAACCACATACTGGTGACATTAGCAACAACATTGACAGCAGGCTGAGGTAAGTGGTTATTGTTTTCTATTCAACACTAGTAAGACCAAATGTGGACTACTGCATTTCCCCTATATGAAAAAGTTATTGAAAAATTCAGGCTTGTCAAGCAGAGTGTCACCAAGATGCATGGGTGGTCAGAGCATAAGACATACAAGGAGAAACTTGAAAAGTTGACTTTTTTCAGTTTTAAGAAAGGTGGAATAAGTGAGTGTCATTAAACACATATCAAGTAGTTAAAGAGATCGTGGAGCAAGATTCTTTTTGAACGTAGAAACGGAAAAGACATGAGGCAGCTGACACAGATTACAGAAAGCGGAGTTGATCAGGAAAAATTAGGGTGGCCAAAAATTAAAGCATAGGTCCAGACATGAGGTGAAATCTCAATTTCAGGAGATACTTAAAACTTGACTGAACAAGGACTTAATACAAATGATATAGCTTTTAAACTGGTACAGCTTTGAGCCATGCCGATGCTACAGGAGTTCCTCACAATTGAGATTACTCTATGGTTCTCTGATCTTAAATTTGGGAGGATGGAGTTAAAAAATCAGGTAATCTGGGTTCACAGGCACTGACTCAGGGGTCTAATCATAGGTGATCTACTGAAAACCATAATAACCATAAATCTCTTATGGTTAAATTCTGTTTATATCAGAATGAAAATAAAGCAATAGCCAAATAAAAATTCAGAAAGAAAAAATAAATAATTAAATACATTTTCATTTAAAAAAATCCCCAAACAAACCAAGAAACCGACATGCCAGGGATATTTTTAATAATACACTAAATATAAAACAACCTATGTGATTTACAGTTTAATCCTTGAATCAGCTAAATTGTAAATAACCTAGTCAAGCCTCTAAAAAACCCTAGAAATCTCCAGTGGAAAAAAAAAGGCTTAGAAGGCAAATATTTTTTGAAGTGTCTGGATGACAGCTGAAAACAAAGCCAACAACAAAGCCAAACCCAAATAACTAACGTTTCTTACTTCCTTAGGAGTAAACCAAAGAAAGGAACTTGTATTTCTTGTCTGGGATCACGTTCCTATTTCCTGCCCTGCACTTCAATGCCTCTCTAATGCCTAGTTTTGCAGGAGTTCAGGGCAAGCCTCTCTACTGCTTCATAGCTATGCAGCCTGAAAAGGATGTTTCAGCTGATCATTTATATCTCAAGGTAGTCTGCAAAAGATATAAGAACCCAAATCAGAAGAAAATTTATTTGTACATGTTTTGACTATGGAAAGGGGGAACCTTTGGAGATTTATGGGACTGGGAACAGGAAAGAACACAAAGGTGTTGTGTTTTGCCTCAGAATGATATGCGTTCTGTGTTCAGTGTGAATGTTTGGTTGCTAAACTCTGCTGCCTGTATAATATTTGCTGACATGCGTGCATAGTCCAGCAGCTCAGAAATGTTCTCAGATATCTGCACATATTCATGGTAACAACCTGCAGCTTGTGAAATAGAGTGTGAAGTAAGATGAACGAGAAACATTGCCACTAAGTGGCCAGTATTCCCAAGGTCTCAGTGTCCAGAGTTTCCATTAAGAAGTTGTGAAATGCCCAAATAGTCTCATTTGGTGTCTCATTATGTCATTACAGCTCTTCCCCACTCCCCTCTGGAGTATGACACTGTGGCAAGGTTTTGTAAAAGAGAGGCAACACATCTCAACAACTGAGTCCTACTTATTTCCTCAACTGGTCTTCTGTACAATATCCCAGAGCCAAATGAACAGACAGGAGTACATACTGAAAACGCTATTCCTAAGAAATTCAGAGCACCCAATTGCATATGAACAGATGTGAAGGTCAGTGCCTTCTGACGTGCTCTGGGTTTTATATATAGTTGAAGAAGGATTTAATATTTACCTTACCTATATATCACAACCTAGAAAGACTGAAAAGACTAAGACTGGCAGGTGGTCTTTGACCCCATGCAGAACTTCAAACCAATCCATTTAAATGATGTTTTTCCTTGGGATGAGGACAACTCTTTTTTTACTGTTTCAAGGGATATGGTACATCTTGGAGATGCAAGCTTTTCTTTGTGTTGTGTGTGCCTGCTTTGCCTTCCTTCTAAGACACAAAGAAATCCACAACTGCACCTCCACTGCTACGGCATGTACTCACAGCCAAGGAATTTGTTTTGAGATGTAGTTTCCAGCCTCTCAGTTCTATCAGAACCGTATTGGACTTTCCTAATCTGATGTGCAGAATCCCTTGGCACCTCTCAGATTCTCGTTAGGAAAGAGTGAACCTGTCATATAGCTTCATGGACATTCACCACATCCATACTTCAACTAATATTGTCTTCCCTGTGAATGATACCACTTCATCACGGCTGTCTGAAGATAGAACTTTTTACTTCCCAGGGAGGCAGTTATAAAGACAGGCTCTTAGTCTTTTCTGGCCTGCAAGGGGAAGGACCAACAAATGCTGCATTTACTAGGAATATGAGACAGAATATCTTCAAGGCAGTAAAGGCATTTAACATGCTCATCTGTCACTAGAATTTGACTGTCACAACAGGGGAAAATTTTTAAGTCTAGGGATTTTAGGAAAGCCCTGACTGTAAAGAGGTTTAGTAAATATCCCAGACTGGGTAAAGAAAGATATATCAAGTTATTAGTTCTGATCAAAACTAAACAAAACAAAACAAACAAACAAACAAAAAATACAGTACTGATTCTATCCTGTCAGCTGCATAGCACATTGCAAAAGGGAAATGTAAACTAAAAGGAGGGAGCAAAAGGCTTCAATGCTTTTAGATGTCCTGTGGTAAAGATCCAAGAGAGTAAAAGGTGACTGTCTCCAGGAGTATGGAACAGTAGAAATACTTAGAGTTATGAGCATCTATAGTGCTAAGTAACACAGTAAATGAGAGTCACAAGGAATAATCAATGGGTAAGTCTCTTTAGCAGAACTTACCACCTCAAACTACTTTCATAATTAAGGGAAAGAGAAATCAGTATATCCAAAGGATGGTACATCTTATCCAAAACCGGCTAGCTAAGGCAGATGAGCTGGATTGTCATCTGGACATGCCACCTTTCCTTCAGTAGCTATGAGAGCCTAAACTGACCTATACCTCTAAGTTCAGATGCCTAAATGTAAGTGATAAAAATCACACCAATGTGACTGTCACAATAACACCCATCATTCATCTTAATGATGGAGTGAAGCAGTCAAAGGGTGTAATAGAACAGCCATAATGTCGGTCATTTCACAAAATGTCTGAAAATTTCAGTTATTTCATGAAATGACTGCTTTCACCATCTGACTGTAACATACAGCTAGAATTAGAAATGAACAAGCTACAACCACATTCCTAGTTACTGCATTTGTATCTGAGCACAGTTGTTCTCTCACTGTGGCTAAATCCTCATGTAGGTTCTTATCAGGAAACTTTGCTATTGCAGTTCCTGTTTAGCAGATAACAATTTTTGCTGTTCTGTTCTTTTTCCCCCCCTCCTATTGTTACCAAAATAATGATTATAAACATCACTTTAAAAGCATGCCATGCTAGGGATGGCTGTGCTGCAATATATCATTCTGAACTCTACAGTATTCATTTATGGTGAAGCATTTTATATTAATGTTTCCATTGCTTATCACAGACACTGGCATTATGAGTGCTTAAGTCAACTCAGCTCAGTTATTTATTAGGATGGGTTTCACTGCCATTTCCTAGAGTAAAATCCTTCCTGTCCCCTCTCAGGGAAGCTGGCTTATTCCTGCTGATTGCTGCTACTTGACTGTCTTTACACATCACACAATTCAGTCCATTGACATTAAATAAATTAATAATACACTGGATTCCTGGTAATTAATAACTGTGCTTTTCACACAAGCAAATTCCACTGTTTATGTGCATAGGTTAAAACAATGGAAAGCTTAAAGCAATTAGAAAACAATCTAACACCTTAACATCCAGTCACATGCAAAATTTCAGGTTCTAGAAACCTTGACCCTTGAATTCCAAATTCAACACTTCTGGGCTATTCTGAATCTTGGTATTCCATACAATTTCCTGAAATGCACTTTCTATTTAAGATCCTGACCTTTGCTGATGAATATTAACTAGTCCAAGACAGTGCTCATAAGCTGTGCTTCCCTGTCTTCCTTGGCAATTTTCCTGTGCATCAGTTGTTATTTTTCCATAGTGAATAGCTCAGGTGGCAGCAGTGAGATGATGTTTGGTTTTTTTTAATCTGAACCTTTACCTGTAAGCTGCCTTCCTTAGGGTACTTTTGAATATGCATTATTTTCTCCAGTTTCTTTTCTTGATTGCTTCCCAAAAGAGAAGAATTTTTTATCAGGGTCTCCTCTGTTATAAGAAGAAGCTCTTATGCTGAACTGATGATATTCTTTACCTTCTAATTAACTTCTTGTCAGGAAAAAAATTATCCTGTCCAACTTAGATGTGAGCAGTTGAATTTGATAGTGACCAAACAGAATTCCACTAAATGAAGGAGTGAAATGGAGTTTTACTTTGAGGTTTCATATAAAAAGAACTCTCAGTCCTCGATTTTGTAGGATTATCTTCAAATCTTCCCCATCCCCCCCTCTCAAGCTATACTTATATTTTTTAAATGCAGATTTACNCTACCTTGAGTGGAGAGGTTTGAATAAAATTCCAATGGTATTGTAGTCCATGGTATGTCCTATTACCGGAAGAAAATAACTACCAAAATGCATGCATTGCTTGATAACTAATGCAAACAAATAGACAGACCTGTGTGACTAATTGATTTTTCACTTGGCTGGTAGACCTAGAAAGATTTTTCTTGTCTTCACTGAAAAAACACCTAAACCAAAACGTTGGAGAGAAACAAAAGACCCATTTGCTTTGTTTTTGTAGCTCTTAACTTGTTTGAATTACCAAAGGAGCTTTTTAAAAAATGAAAGTTTCACTTTTGTTTGAAAATACAGAAAGGAAATAACATTACTTTGCCCATTCTGACTCAGTGTACAAATAGTTCTTGTCCTGCAGCAGATCAGCCCATGGGCTGATATCTTATCACCTGGGTCCTTCCTAGCTGTCCTGGAGCTGCGTCTGACACTCACTGCTCACTATGATCCTCCCCCACACCTGGGAACTCAACATAGCCTTATCACCATGGACTAGACAGATCATGGTGAAAAAACAGAAAAAGAACTGTTATGTGATTTTATGATAGTATATATTGGGTTAAATGATTCTAACATGGCAAAGACACTGAGTTCAACTTCAGAAATCATCTACATATGTGTATAATACAAAGTCTGTGAGACATTATTTAGCAGTACAAATATTCATACAATTTAAGTTAAGGAAGTGCTTAAGATCTTTGTTAGGTAAAGAATTGTAGAAAAACAAATTTTGTGGAATTAAAAAATCCAGTAACAAAATTTAATAGTAATGAGCATAATCTAACAGAAATCATACTGAACGCTCAGCAGAAAAAGAGATTTCTGGCATGGTAGTTAAGTTTACTATTTCCTGGAGAAAGAAGTATTAAAAGAACAAATAAACACAATTGCACCATGAAGCACTACTTTCAGAGCACAAAAAGAACCACTAGTTCATAGGGCATATGTCATTACTTGTCAAGTTCAGCAGTAATTGGTTTAATTTTATCCAAGAAAAATACTTCGGAAAAGTAATTGAAAATCTGGGGAGGTAACAGAAAGGGAAGAAAATGAGTATAATATTGATTTTTGAAAAGAAAAAAAGAGAAGAATGATCATGGTAGTTATCACTTCCTATGCCCAGCTGGAAACTACACTGAAATAATGGATCAAGTACTACAAAATAGTAATTAGGGAACTTGTAGATAATTTTATGAGCACAATAAGCACTGTAGGCTTATCAAAGGAAAGTAGTGGAGAGACTCATAGCTTGGATCCTCACTGCATTGCACCTAATACAACTTTCAGTATCTTCGCGAAGATAGAGAAAAACAGATTTGTGCCACTGTAAGTCAAATGTTTTCTCTGTATTGACTACAGAGGCACTGACAGGAGGTGTCCTGAAGCTGTGGAAAGAGCCTATATCAAAATTATTCTACTGTGCATTTCAGTAAAGTAATTGAACATGCATTGTTCAAAACAGAAATGTGTGTCACAGTTTATGATGTGTCTCAATGTTCAGATGCTAACAAAACATGGCATGGGTTCCTGATATGAAAAGGAAGATCTTAAGTCCTGAAAACAGTCAGGACATAGTAGAAATGTTTATTTTCACCATTATGATGTTTTGCACTCACTGAGAATTTAATTCATCCTTTATTTGGGAAAATGCCATAGGTCATGTAACATTATTGCATGCCACTACAATAAAGAATGACTCATATTGCATGTATCTGACTCTACAGCAGCTAGATTTTGGAGGGACCTTTTGCTGTCCACCTTCGCTGAGAATGTCATCAGTCAATTTGAGTCTTTGCCTGAAGGTGTAAGCCCATGCGGGCAAAAATGATATGTATACAATAAGTCTTTCCTCATCTCACCTCCAAATAAAAAAAGTACTTAAACCATAGCCAAGTGGCATCAGACTTTTGCAGCTCTTCCATCCTCACGTAGACTGCTTAATTATTCAGGTTCACAAGCAGGAGTGTGGGCTAAAATGAGTCCTTAATGAAGAAAAAAAACATTTTTCACTTAAATGACAATCCTTAAACCTCAAGAATTGAGAAGATTTGCATTCATCATTAACTGTGTAAACTTCTAAGCTGAGAAATTCTACTAAGGTTGATAAAATTACTCTCAGACGAAGTGATACTGGCTGAAGTAAAAGTGGTCGAGACTGGGTCCTCAATTTCACCAGCTCTACTTTGAACTGCAAGTGTTATTAAGGATCATTACTAATCAAAATCTCACAGATGGGGAAACTAAGCCATCAAGAAGTGATGTATTAAATGTCATAGAATAAATAATGGTTATAGGAGCTGGATGAAGGGATTTCTAACTCTTTTCTTCAAACAAAAGATTAACATTATTATTCTTAAGATTTGCCATCAAAAAAAAATATGCACATGCAAAGATTCTTGGCAATGTAGTAATAAGTAAATGAATAAATAAATAAAAATACATATGGGTATATGAGATCTTGGGATTACCAAACCAGAGACCTCTCTACTGCTTTAGCTCAATACAAACTATCTTGCTAACAGTGGGAATGTACGTGTTTGAAAATTATAAAAATTATTAAGATGTGCCTTGGTTCTATGTGTTTGTGGGTAAGAGAGAAAAACACAATAATTTATTTTCCCATTAACTTTCAAGGTCATAAGAAACTCCACTTTGATGGTTACTTGCATTTCAGTGTGTGCTGGGCCTATGGGGTACAGGAAATGGATGTTAAACTGATGGAGAATGAGTAATTGCTAACAATAGATAAACTATTTGGTCTAACACAGATTGAAAGTGAAAATTAATTTTCATGAACTTAAATAGCCATTTAACTATAAGATCTGCAAACAAATGGCCCAAACAAAGGAGCTCTTAGAGAACAGGAGATATTTTTGGTTTGAGTTTCCAAACTTCAAAGTCAAAACAGAAAGAAATAGAAAGATCTAGAAAGATATCCAGCTAAATTTCATTCTGTTTTTCAGGAGTAAGTCAGTTATGATTCCTGTAAAGTATTTGGGATCTTTATGGTTGTACAAAAAAACAAATAAGAACAAATATGTTTCAGAAGATTTTGACCAGAGGTATCTTACACTATATTTTTAGCTACAAAGACATCTGTTNAAAAAAAAAACGAAACAAAACAAAAAAGAATGAAGAGAATTTCATTAACCAACCCACCAATGAACCTCTATCCCCTTCCTCTCAAAACAGGGAGAAAAGAAACCTTGAAAAAGTTTAACAAAGGACCAGTCTTTGGTGTAAATTGCTAACTCTGCTGATTTATTCTAGTTAAAAGACGCTGCTCAATATAAAGAAGAATGAAAAAAATATAATGATAATGAGCTTTTATATAGATCTCAAAGCTATTTCCTAAGCTTTGTTCTTTGGGAAGCACCTGGCACAGTCTGGGGGCTGCAATAACCTAAAAAAGAAATAAGAAAGGATCAGTTCTGTAGAGGCACAATGACTTTGCCATACAACATATGGAAGATGGGGAAGCCTTAGCAGAAGTGTTGATCACTGGATGGTTAGGAAAGAAAATCAATAACATATCCCTAAGTCATATTACAATGTGCAAACACTGATATTATTGCAAATCAACATGTAATACTGTAGCATTAAGTTTTAGCTTGTAGGCTCCTTAAGGAAGCTTTAGGTTGTAAGCTCTTTGGGACTTAGGGGTAAGTTCCTTCTCTGCTGTATGCACAAGCCAGCACACTGGAGTTTGCCAAAGGCCTGGGGCTTTTCAGCAGTAGTATAATACAACCAGGTTTGTGGTGATATCTTTAACTCCATCCAAGACAATTATAAGTTTTGGATAAGTCAGGTTTTGTTGTCTGCTGTACTAATGCCATCCCTCAGCCTGCACTCAGAATATAATAATAAAATGCAATCAATGACTACAATATTCTGCTCTCTACTTGTGAGCATGAGTCCTGGGAGATGCTAGATAAGCTCCCAAGACTCTCAGGAGAGGGAAAAGTTGCTTCAGACTTAGTGCAATTCTGATTTCTAACTGAACTCTTATACTGACTTTAACCTCTGATTATAAGAGATTTTTC
>VXBW01006082.1:151907-164194 GCA_013400375.1 Thinocorus orbignyianus | reverse complement strand
TTTGACTGATTTTGGTTTGGTCTGAGAGGCTGTATGAAACTAAGGATGCTGGAGGGAGCTGAGACAGAGCATTCATATTTTTCTGCTGAGCCGGGTTGACGATACTCTTGCGTACTCTTCATTTAAGAATCTGATTATTCTGAACTGTGGGTTGCAACAATGTGGCATCCAATGAAAGGTCAATCTTTTCTCTAAATCCTGCATAAACTGTGTCATGACAGAATAAAACTGGATATGGTCAAGTATGCAAACATCATGCTTTTCACTTATTTGACTTATCCAAAACAGAACACAATTGTTTTTCCACATAACCAAGCCTCTCTGTACATATATTTTTGAACAGGAAAACAACCTCAGGACAAACTCTTTTTACTTGGGTCCAGTGGCATTTTCTTCCATAAAGGACACTGGGATTTGACTCCAGGTACCAAATACATCACTGATAAGCGGGAAACATTCCAGGAAGGAAAAGGGGGAAATTTTGGATTCAGAATTACCTCTTTCTGAGTATAAAAACAAACAGAAATGTATCTGACAGTGAAACAGATTCAATTTCAATTTTGCCTTCAATATTTAAATACTTAAATACTGATCTTGGAAGCGTCTCTTCAAAGAGTCATAAGAATTGAGAGATGCCCCAGAAATATGGACCCATGTTACCTCCCTGCAAAGAATCATTGAATGTCAGGATAATAAGTAAATTATTATTTTTCAAACTCAGCCCATATATAAGATCAGGATTACTGGGAAGCACTTGCTAGTTATTGCTGATTCAGAAAGAAAAGCAAGTGTGACATGATGTAAAACTGCATGTTGAAATTAGGGTGTACATGGATTTGCTTTTAAGCTCAGCATGCATAGGGCCTGTGTAGTTAAGGCAGAGTAAAATCCTCTGGGAATTATTAGCCAGCATCACATCAGCCAACCTTTTCTTGATTGACTGGGTTTCTGAGACTGCAGCAGAGCAAACAGCAGCATTTTCCTGTATTCTGATTTCCCCTTGCTGTTACAAATGGGTATATGGGGGTGAGGACACGCATCATAGTGAAACCTCTTGGTGCCTAATAATGGATGTTTCTATATACAGGCAAGTGGTATCCTATTATTCTCTGCGTCCTCTGTGCAGGGAAAGGGGAAAGATAGACTATCAGGAAAAAAAGTTTGTATTCATTATTTCTTGGCCTTAAGAAAATGTGCCCATCAATCCATCAAAAACGAATTTTATTCTGTAATATTAACGTTTAAGGCTATGCTCTTCTGGTGTATTGATTCTCCATAGGCAGAAGGACTCTGAAATGGAAACAATTTTAGAAATGTAGTTTTCAGTTTCCTTAATATTGTATGTTCCTGTTATGAAAGAAAATGGCTTTTCCTTCACCCTTCTCTTTTTCTGTACTATATCTATTAGTCACAGGAAAGTGGGTCTTATACAAGTCCAAGGACCTTACATCTCTGAAATTTCCACAACAAGTTTGTTTCTTAAATAATTAAATGCCATCACATCTTTATTTATAAATATTGCAATAAAATCCTGGCCCAAAGTCAGGATTACAATCAGGGTTTATTTTTTATTCTTCATTGAGCCCCCACACACAGGGCAACAACTGAGTCAGGAGACTGGTTAAACATATGCTTAACTTGGAATGTGCCCACAAGAATTTGAGCATTTACCACCCCTAAAAGATGGAGTTAAACATGTGCTGAAAATTTTCCTTTATTTTTATGATCTGGGGAGGTTTAGGCAAAGGAAAGGTGAATCTTCAACTTCTTTGGAACCAAAATCTTGTATATAATGAGCACTGGGGTAAGTGTTAGGGAGTGTTATGGAAATAAATGGTGCCATCTTGGACAAAGTTCTGGGGAACTAAACTCCAGACCTCTAAAGTTGAGGCTGCAATTGGGATGGCAGCTAAAATCTCCTCACATCTCTACATCTGCTGCCTCTATATCGTGGCTAACATACATGAATGCTTCCACTGCCAGTGCTTCTAGTGTGTGACGTGGTTTGAAATCTGTTTTTCCCTCTTGGGGAACAGAAGGTTTAGGTCTCCAGCTCTGTCAGTTTGACACCTCTTGACAGCACAGACCTCCCTGTTTGGCACTGTGTTTCTTAGCTTTTCTGTCAAATGTCTCCTGCTTTTTGAAGAAAGAAATCACTTAATTCATTACGGCTGAAATGCAGTCCTCTATGGATTGCCAGCATATGATCTGTGCAACCCCAGGGCACTGTCTGCCAGGATCTAACATAGGGCCTTCAAAGAGGACTTGGGAGACATTTTAGAGGTGAATGGATCTTGTTCTGGAGCACTGCCTACAAGAGAACTTCAGTGCAGAGGAATAAAACGCATGTGAAATAATATCGCAGATTTCATCCAATACACTGTTATTTATGTAACAGCTACTGATAACCCACAGAAGGTGTCTAAACATGGCTTACCATAGAATATTGTGTAAACAGGAACACTTGATAGACAGCTGTCCTCTTGAGCCAATAAAAAGAACAAATGTAGCTTGTTTATAAACTCTGCTAAAATGAGATCTAAATGGCATTAAAAGAAAAAAGAGAAGAAGGTCTATTTATAAACTCTGCTTCCACACTCAATGGAAGTCTGAAGGCTAAAATTGTGAAAAGCCTTCCACCATACGGGCTTGCAAAACACACGGAAAAATTAAGATGTGTGTGTTTACAGAAAATATCCCGAACGCTCAGGCTGCTCTCAGCACCCAGGCAATAATCACAGTTGACGGGTTCCATGGTGTTGCTGTACGACTCATTATGTCAAGCATCCATCTTGGCTCAAAGATTTTGTACATCCCTGCCTGCATATTGCTGCTGTAATTAATTCTCTAATTCACCAGAGGAGGAAATGCTATCTAGACAAGGCAATAAAAGCTAGGTGGAAGTAAAACTGGTTCCCACACTACTTCTGCAGTGCTATGGGAAAACATAATTCTTTGTATGAGTGTATTAATTGCAGTCAGCACCAAATATATATCCCTGAACAATTACTCCAAGTTGTAATGTGTGGTTTTGAAACACCACATAGCTTCACACAGTTTCCCCATTTCTCCAGCTCAGGATACCAGACAGGTCGTGGTATAAACCAGGTTCTTAAAGTTTAGTCTTTTAGTCATATAGTGATACTGTGAGTAAGAATAAACACTGAGTTATCCATGGTCTCTTCCTTTATGCTTGCTCTGGAGCTCACAAGAGATCAGGATGACTTCTGTTTCAAGGGTAACCCATGTTTGCATGTCATTTTTTTAGTATCCATGCTGGGCATTATTTTAGAAGGTGGATTTAACATCTCTAGGTTAGAGACATCATTGGGACAATGCAGAATGGCAGGAGAGACACCAAGTGAAAAATTCACAGATTTATATGAAACAGTCTGGAACTTGGGAACAAAAAGTGTTCTCTGCCATGACAGAAATAAAACAGTGCTCCTTTCACTATTTGGACTGTGGAGTAGTCATTGTCCCCAAACAAGTTTACCATGGCTTCTTTCTAAAGCAGGTTTTGTTATGAGTGTTCTTCTCTTAACCAGGATATGCTAAAGTCAAGATAGATGTCTTATTGGGACAGCTCTCAAAGAACCGATTTAGCCAATGTTGATGAACAGCAACGCTTGATGCTTAATCAGTAGAGTATTATAGGGGGAAAACCAATGCAGCAGAGATGTGCATTTAACGTATGCCAAGTGATTAAGTGGTGATTAACCAGGGGTTGAAATTCTGAGCTCTGGACTTTTAATAAAGTGTCAAATAAAGATTAAAAGGAAGAAGAAAGACTAATCAAAGAAGAAAATCAGTAAGGTTCCATTTTATTACTGTCTTTTTATTCAGTGTAGAGGGTTTTTTTTAAGCTCCATACATTTGTACAGTTATGTAAAATCCTGTAATAGAGATGGACATTTAGGATTCAATATCCAAACAAAATAGATCTGAAAGCCTGCCTGTTATCAGGTCATTTTCCATGTTACCTAGCGTTGCAATGTGCTAAGTGGTATCCTAACTGTTTACAGTATCATTTTACAATATAAATAGATATCTTTGTTACGTTATTTGTCTTAGCTATATTAAAACGCTACTGAAAAGCATTTAGTAACTTCACAAACCACTGATCACATTCTGCAGATTTTATTCAGCTTGGATAACAATTACTTGGAGGAAGTAACATTACTGAAGTCAATGGACAGAGGCACCAATGCTACCATGCCATGAATGTGGGTTGTGGAATCAAAATGTGTGGTAGTCAGACTACTTTACTGACTCCAGAGGACTTATTAACATGCAGTGGAAGCTCTCAAGGTGTTTCTACACTCCAGAGCTAATGATTCATGCCAGGTTTTATCATCATGCTTTGAGTGCTGTTCAACTGCAGTCCATCCCGTCCGATGTAAAGGATTTCATTTCTGGATCACACCACATGACAAATTTTAACTCCTCTTTCGTACAGGCAGAAGTGGCAGGTACCTTAAGCCAGTTTGTGGGAGTAAAACTTCCCCTTCAGGATAAACAAAGCAATGAGAAGTAATAAATTACTTTCATGTTTTTCTTCAGCCTCAGGACCGAACAATTATGGGGGCTTGAAGAACCAGACTCCAGCTAGCCTTGCATTCATGTAGTGCTCCACCTTATCTTGCAAAGGTGGCAAATTACTGCTCAACATTCCATGTGCAGCCACTTCATGGTGCTTCCCCAATATTTTACTACAAAGGGAGAGGAGGAATATTAAGCACCTTCTCCCAGATGATGTTCGCTAGCACGGGAACTGCTGCAATAAGGTGATGAATTTACCAGGAACTTGCCAGTCCAAGCAGACTCTGAAGGAAACATCAGGTGCAATTGAGGCTGTACAGAGAGTTGGACAAGGAATTAAGATTGCCTTAATGAATTGATTTTTCATTGTTGGAGTATTTCAGAAATAAAAACAAAGAAAGAAATAATCAAAAATCAAAACACCAACAAAACAAAAAGAGAAAAAAAAAAAAAAGGTAGTTTCACCATCTAGACCTTAAATTGTCATGATCACTTTATTAATACTTAATTTCTGAAAATATTCTACTGCTTATATCTTAACTATTCTTACTGCAGACAAAGACTGATTTTTAAAGGATTTTAATTGCCATAATTAAAATCAACATCAAAGAAAGTGAAGGTAGCTCAACACCTTTGTACATCAGGGTATTATAAAGCTGATGGTACTAAGTAAATCATTTCCCAGGTAGTGTTACACTACAAATGTCCATGCACTTAACCCAGTGGTAGTTGTATGCAGAAGTAATCTTTAGCAGAGAAAAAAAAAAGTATCAATCCAGGTAGCAAACATCTATGCTGTGTGGTTTTCTACAAATTCAGAAAAGGCTGGATTGCACAGCATTCCAGAGATACGTGTTAAGTTTCATGAGTGTGAAGAATGAATGACTGTAAATACTTTTATCATTCAATGAAATGCGTTCTTTTGGAAGCTGTGACATGGAGTGTCTAGTTATTCTACTGTATTCCTTGCTTCAGCTATCTGAAAAAAAGGTTACTTTCTGAAACACGGATAATCTCATTTTTATTTTATTTCTTACATCAAATTTACCTCTTGGAGTTGCAGAAAATTCCAACCTACCCTCAGTCTGAAAAGCGGGGAACTTGGCCCTGCAACTACTGAACAGAAATTCTACAGTGGGACTGTGTTTTTGTAGCAAGAGTGTAAAATGAATAGCAATATTTACCACGATCTTGAGGGTCTGTTTTCCGCTTTTGACCATCCATACCTCCCTGTATCTCTTTTCTGTCACCATCTGGATCAAGCAGATATAAGCACCTGTTTACTGGAACATGCAGAAGTCCCTTTTTAAAGTCTTCTTTAGTTGTTCAAACTATTGACCTGTCTGCCTCTGCTTCAGGATCAGATGGAAAATGGATAAACACAGATATTGTCACTTAAAAAATGGTAATCGCTTATCCATAAATTATCTAAAAAACTCTTTTTTTTTTTTTTTTTTGTCTCATGTTAGTAGCTTTTCTATCTTTTGAAACTGCAGTCCTGCAAACTTTCTTTTGAAGAAAACTTGTTCAGTTTGTCTTGACTACTTGTCTTCTACAGCTGGGAATATACAAGCAGCATTGAGGTGGAGAAGAACTGGAAACAGAGGGGAAAAAAAAAATTTTACAGGCCCAGCAAGAATATGAAGAATGTTACCTTTTCCTACTCAGATTGCTGATTTTGTTTCTCCTTTTTTTTCCAGTGAATTAATCTCACAGGATTTCGAATTTTAACAAACAAAATGACTGTCTAATAGCAGTCTTCAGTATTCTCTCTGATCATAATATTGGAGGCTTTGGGGGATTGTATTCAGGCTCTCCCAATGGAAACGGCTTTTTGAAAAACTGCTGAATTGCTTGTTGCATTCATGTAAATCAGTCAGAGGTGAAACCTGTGGCCACTGGCAGAGACATGCCCTTTATTTCATCTTCCATCGCTACCTCCTGGTCTGCAGTGCTGGGCACCATTATCAGGAGACACTTGTTTGGATAAGCAGACGCCATAATGTAACAGTCATAGCCCATTTACAAATCCAACACAGGCAGCTTAACATAATAATAATAATGAAAAAAAAATCAAACATAAAATAATGGGAAAATATGTGTATTGTTTGCTCTGTTTGACATCATAAAAAAGGTGCACGCTTGGGATGTTTATGCCCCAGATTGTTATTTTCTGATAATGTATCTGGTTAAAGTAAAGTTTTCCCTCTGGATGCATATATAACGCTTAGATAAGAACAATTCACAAAATCTTATTATAGTGCTGCTATACACAAACACATTTTTGGATGCTTCAGATAATATCAGGTACATATATACAAGAGGAAAAGGTATTTCTAGGAATATCATTATTGGTGGCATATCTGTTTAAGTTTCTATATGCACTGGTGGCTCATTCTTAGAGGCAGATGCTAAAAACATCCAAAAATATATTAGTTTTTTTTTTGAACTAACGTTCTTTTCTAAAGAAACAAACAAATATAAAACCACAAAGTTTTAGTATTCTTCCTCCCCCCTAGCTACTCTGTTTACTTTTTTTCTCCCCAGAAACAAAATTATCACCTTTAGATCTCCAAGCTACTCTATTACTTGTAGTTTATGTTTAATCCCACCCAAGAGAAGGAATGCATGAAAATTTGGAGCTATCAGGAAACACAAAATGAACTTTTTCTTGCATTTTAATAGACACTTAAATAAGTATTAATTCTACATCTTACTTTCTGGGAGACACTGTTTTACTGCTGTTGCACACCCCCAAAGGACTTTTCCATCTCCTTCTCCAGTACTGGGAAAACCAATATCTGCATTGCTGAACCACTTCTTCTGTGTTTCTACAGACCTGCACTGTAATGTCTGTATCTACCATAGATGACTACCATAACCCCATACAAACAGTTTGATTTATCTTTGTCACCAAGACATAGGGGTACTCTTGAGAAAATTTCTAGGTTTGCCTCTTGTTTCCATTTAGCAAGTCATTTCTCTCCTTGTGTTTTTGTTTTCCCAGCTGTGCCTAATGAATTTGAAACCAGTACTAAAGGTCACCAAGACACACAAGCCTACAGCAGAATGCTGGAGGCAGAATGCAATCACTGCTAAGCCTTGAATACTTATGGATAGTATTGGAAGATATTCTTAGAGGAATTTACTCTGGGAGGTTAGTAGTTTGCTGGGAAATTTTAAGACAGTTTTGTAATTGTTTTAAATCTCTTATGTTTAAAATAGATTTAAAAGTATCTGGGTGTGTATTTTACTAAAATATTCAGGCTATTCAAATATTCAAGCTAATTAAAAATAGTCCACACTGGTCCCATTTCTTTCATCCAAGAATCTGCTGTACATGTTAAAGGAGACAATACCGCAGGCTATAGAACAGCCACTATTACAGAAGTCTAAAAATCAGCTTTTACAATTACAACATATTTTACCTTTCAATATATTCAGCTATACTTGGCAATATATTTATAAACATTGAATGTTTTATAACACTTAGGGAAGAAAACACTTTCAATAAGAAAATCATTAACATCTTTTTAGTAGATTTAAACTAGAGTTTAAACTAGAAATAAGTATTATATTTTGTGATTTGTATAGAGTATTTTATAAGAGCCTGTAATTGGAAAGCTGTAAATGCAGTGCAGTTGTAAAGTTAGGAACCATTTGGTCAAGAATCAAGCAACTAACATGTATGTCTCTTCAAAGAACAAGACTCCTTGTACTAGACATCCAGCTGGTATAGACATTATCATAATCTCACAAAAACAGATTTTATAAAATATGCTTTAGAAAGAATACTGACTTTCAAAAATGCAAAGAGCAAAGAGGAATGTAGGGATATGTTAGCAGAATATATCATAAACAGCTCTCATTCCACACTCTAAAAAAACTTCTTGTTGAAATCAAATTGAAACTTCCTGACTATTTCTTATTGAATGTGTTTTCTTCTAAAAATACTCTAAGTTTTTGAACTCAAAGAAGTGTAAATTTATGTCTCAAAAAAGCTTTAGAGGAGATGATGATTAGTTCTGTACCGCTCACATTTTCACTTAGCCTTATAGATGTTTGTGATCTCCTGATAACCATGAAATAGTAACATTCTTCTGAGATGTCTTTCTGTAAATACTAGATTTCAGTTTGTACATATGAGATTAACTCGTAGCAGTAACTGAGGTAGTTGTAAAATAAGTGTGATTCACTTTACCATGTAGCAGAAAGGAGTTCAATCTAAACTAGCCTCATAGGCTCCTCCTGTAGCGGGTAAAGGAATACTGAAGTTTTCATCTCTTGTGATGTTTGTAATTTAAGATGCACGGCAATGTAAAATTAAGCCAACCAAAGAACAATCTTCTGCAACTACCTGTCTGACAAAGGGGTTATCTAAGCCCGTCAGTTCAAATGAGATCCAAAATTTACACAGCTGAAGACAAGTGAGATGAACCTTCCAGCAAGTCAATATGAAAAATTTGATATCATTATGGGGTTCTATCTGAGAGGAGATTCTGTCCAGCCAGCTTAAACACCTAAACATGCATGGATCTTATCTCTCTTTGATATGCTTCGAAGGCTTATTTCCTTCCCTTGAGGAAGCATACACAGTTAGAGATATACAAAATTTAATTGCATCATCTTTACTTACAAAGCTTATAGAAGCTTTGTCCGGCCTCATGAAAAAAACAAATCAAAATAAAACAAACAAACAAAAAAACCCTGGAATGTAATTAATGTAATTTTGGAGTTTGGTCTCTTATTATTATTAACAGGAAATATTTGAAATATAACACTTTACACTGTTACATAGTGCATACAATATCAAATGAAGACTTTGGTAAGACAATGTATTTTTGTATGGCACTAGATGTGCTAATTGCCAAGGTATATCCACACTGAATATCAGATTGATTAGAGTTTGTTTTGCCCATTGTTGAGGCATAGCAGAAGCATGTTGCAAAACTGCACTGCTGAATAAAATTAAACATTCTGTCTCGGTACTGCTTATTCATTTAAGCTTAATGGTTTCAAACCAAATTCTTACAAGTTCTAATCAACCTAGCAGAAAAGTTGAGACATTCTTTTTGCTTGTAACTGATGTTACAATTTCTTACCAATTGGGGGAAAAAAAAAAAAATTAAACTAAAGCTTGTGTACGTAGGTTACTAAGGAAAACCATTTATTTTTTTCTTGGTCATTCAATTTGAAAAGCCCTCTTAAAGACCAATTCTCTAAAAAACTCTTCTGAGAAGTAGAAGACTTTTCCCTCATTCTTTTATAAAATTTTTTTAGCAGATTTTCAGCTTGTATTAAGCTTTATCAAACCAAATGGCCTGAATAAATGCAAAAAGTTAAAACCTTGCCTTGAAAGGCAACTTTGAGTCATTCTTACCAGCCGCACACAAAAGCTAGTTAGAAGTGTACTACATATACATTGAATTTACTGCAGTCCTGAACTGCATTTCTAAGGCCATGGAAGTGTTAAGGGGTGGATGAGAAGAGCTAATTTTGAACATAGCCAAGCCTCAGAGAGATGTATATTTTTCCTTGCTTAAAGAAAGAGAGAAGGTTATAAAATCCACTGAAATAAAGAGGCAGCTCTCCTCCTCAGTACTCTTCAATAACCCAGCATTATTCCTACCATGTGATGACATCACAGAGATGACATTAGAAGCTGGGAAGCTTTGCACAGAACTTAATTAAAATTCTCCTTAAACAGTTATACCAACATGTTGAAATGCTATTGTCATGTAAATGGATAAGCGCTTCTACACTTTAACTCCTGCTTTTCTAGAATATATATTCCTGGAGAGGACACTGAAACTAAAATTTGGTAAACAAAGATTAGTAATGGGATTTAATACAGATTTAAAGTTCTTGATATTCATTGATTTGCCTGTCTCAAGACAACTGCTTGACTGGCTTCTTTTGATTAACTGACTTAAAGGCTTTCTTTGGTTTCTCAGGATTTATTTAAGATTAGTCACATTTGCCCACTTATAAATTGCTTGGTTTATCCACGATATACCAAATAGGATTCACCAACCCTGTAATGAATTTTGCCCATCTATAAATTATTTTAATTACCTGTGATACAGTATTACTTGCCTGCTACTAATTTTGATAATAGAGTATTTGGTTCCCTCAAGAATCAGCTGACTCTCCAAGGTGTAATATCTTTCAAAAAACCCTTATAGAGAAATATGCAGGAGACTGAAGTAATCACGGTTTATGTACTGTTTTGCTTTCAGTTTAGGTCCCTTTTCTGAGAATAAAATGATCATAGCAAAGAATCATCCATTTCTTCTTTTTTGCCTTTAATTATGACGTGACAAAGAACCCAGTTTAAAAGACTGAAAGAAGGGAATCAACCCTATTTATGATACACAGAGACAGATATTAAGACCTAGCTTCCACCATTTACAATTTCTTCGGATTATAGATAGCCTTCAAGTTTTTAAATAAAATGAAATAGTACTTAGTAACCTGAAATAACCCCTTCTAGCCCCACAGTATTATTATTAATCAAGGCTAGTTAATAGTGAACTTTAATTTGATTACTAGTTCTTGCTGAACAGGACTTGTTTTTATAAAGGATTTCTTTTCAGTTTGAGAAATGGGGAACTGCAAACCAGCACGTGACACAATATCAAGCAAATTGGAAGGAACTGTAATCAAGAAGAGAACTGGCAGACACAAATAGATGGATATAATGTAATGTGAAAGATGCAACAACTTTTATAGGAGGTAGTTATCCCTTAAAAAATTTATTAGAGTGTTTTTAAAGAATCAGCATACTTGGATTTTTGAAAAGGCCCTTGCCAAATGCTTGCAAAGAGACTAGGGTATTGCAGAAAGAAACAGGAAATACTTGGGTTAATAACTGCTTAAAGAAGTAGATGTGAAGTTTAGGAATAAATGTTCAGCTTTCTTATTGGAGGGAGGTGACCAGGGGAGTCCCACAGGGAACCTTTCTCTCACAGACAAAATCTGTTGATGACATTGAGACAGTCAGGGTAATAAAAATAAATCTGACAGTCAGGAGCACAGACCTCATGATGCTGAATGATCGGACAACAAAATGGCAGGTGAAATTCAGCATACTGCTCAGCAGAGGAAAAAAAATAAATAAATAAAAATAAAACATTATTATACCATTATCAATATAAATTACACCTATGTTCTGAGACCTGTGTACATTTCTGTTTTCTCTCTAGTCCAAGCAAAGAAAGGGTGCAGTGAATAGAAAAGGGGAAGAAAAAGGCAACTAGAAACAGTAAGAGCTGTGACAACTTCTGAGCAGGTGCAGTACAGATGTACCATGTACAGATGGGAGGTCCCAGCTGGCTGTAGGTCAGCAAATGTGATGGATATCTACAAGGAGGGCCAGCAGGAGGATTCAGAGAACTGCAAAACTGTCAGCCTGACCACGGAAGGTTATGGGGAATCGTCCTTTTGGGCCCCTCACTACAAGAAAGACAGAGCATTTCTGTCTTCTTGAAAGACAGAAAGTGTAAGAATAGTGTAAGAATGAAAGTCTTATGAGAAGCAGCTGAAGGAACCGGGGTTTTCAGCCCCGAGAAAAGGAGCCTGAGGGGAGACCTCATCACTCTCAACAACTGCCTGAAAGGAGGTTGTAGAAAGATGGGGGTCAGTCTCGTCTCCCAAGTAACAAGTGATAGGACAAAAGGAAATTATCTCAAGTTGTCCCAGGAGAGCTTTAGATTGGATATCGGGATTTGATTTTATTTTTTTTT
>VXBW01006082.1:135490-151891 GCA_013400375.1 Thinocorus orbignyianus | reverse complement strand
TTTTTTTTTCCAAAATGGTTGTTAAGCATTGGAACAAAGTGTCCAGTGCAGTGATTGAGTCACCATCCCTGAGGGTATTTAAAAGGTGTGTAGAAGTGTTTCTTATGGACATGTCTTAGTGGTGGACTTGGCAGTGATAGGTTAATGGTTCAACTTGATGATTTAACTTTTCCAACCTAAATGATTCTATGATCCTATGAAAACAATGAGTGACAAAAAGAATGGAATATGGGCATGAATTCTCAGTGCTTCTCACAGTTTTGGATGCAGAGGGCAAGAAATTCTAGGACCAGGACAGTGAATCAAACTTTTTCAGCTTCAGAAATACAACTTAGTTAAGCAGTATAGTGATGTGCATTTAACTCATGCAAACACACATGCACCTGTCTGTACAAAGTAGGATGGCAACATACTTTACTTTTCTGCACAAATATTCATAATACCTACATAAGAATTATACCTGTCTATTGAAATGCACACCTGCAGGGTGTCTCTGTTTATACATGCATACATTTATACTGGGGTTACCAAGGAAATACTGAATTCCTAACTTCAGCAGCCTTCTGAGATGCTTAAAGAAGAGATTTCACTGGATAGAGAACTCCAGCTTCTGCTAGTGAGAGAAAAGTCTTCTACTTTTTTATTCTTTATTTTTGAGTGACATGCAGGAGAAAGATGCAACAAGCCAGACTGCAACTTCCCTCCACCCAAACAAAGCCAAAACAGACAGACCAAAGCCAGCCACATCACTCCCATGTATAGAAGCGAAGCCGAGAGTGGACCCTTGCCACATGAAGTTTGATAAGGGCTTGCCATCACAGAGTTTCTGGAATAAGAGATTACAGCCATATGACTTAAAATCTGAAAGTTTCTGACATTTAGTGTCAGTAATTAAGAGTTCAGATTGGTGACTGAATCGATAATCCTTTGCAGTTATTGATCAGAAAGTGCCTCCCTGCCAATCATGGAGCACAGCTGACCCTGTAAAAGCTGATCCCTGTTTCTAGCACTGTCCCTGTACCACTTCCTTATGGCCTTACATACCTCAGAAGTGCTTACAAAGATGTGTGGATGGTGTCATCAAGGTTTGCTCTGACAGGGAGCTCCTGGGGTGCTCAGTGGCTGCTGCCTGCTGCAGCTCACTCGCATGCAGAAAAGTCTTCAATGGTCCTAAAGGCAGGACCACAAAAGAGGTGTTCCTTCCACCAAGGACTGACCCGCCTCTCAATCTGCCACCTCTCTGCCGCCAGCCCAGAGCAGGTGTCCCCTTTGCCCAGACTGAGACAGCAAGATCCTTTCTTTCCCAAATGTAAAGACAAAAGTACTTGAGGGACCCTAGCAGCCCAGACATCTTCACACTCTGCAGGATGAAACCCCTCTGCAATCTCTCCCCACCAATCACAACCTGGGAAGTATCACTGAATGGAAGACCCTTATCTGCGTGTGCAAAAAACACTTAGGTAGAGAGAGCCCACTGATAAATTCAATTGGGCACCATTAATATTTTTTTTTTATTATTTTTTAACCTGTGGATCTCTAATGGCTTCCATAAGCAAGGTTTTAGATTTTTTTCCAGTCCAAACTGCAGGAGTAGCAGTAAAATTATTATCTGGCGGTGGTTAAAAAATTAGTAGTAGTACTACCACCACTACTACTAAATAATACTAACATCAAATAATAATACATAAAATAATGTAGTATTGCAACCTAATAGTTTGTATAGGATGATAATTTAATATTTTTTATGTGGAAATGAGTGAACATNGGTGGAACATCCTCATGGTTGAGGAAAGGCTGAGAGAGCTGGGGTTGTTCAGCCTTGAGAAAAGAAGGTACTGGGGAAACTTTAAAGCCATATTCCAGTACCTAAGGGGGACCTACCGGAGAGGAAGATGAGGATGGACTCTTTATCAGGGAGTGGAGCAATAGGACAAGAGGTACTGGTTTTAAACTGAAAGAGTGGTGATTTAGATGAGATATTCAGAAGAATTTCTTTAACGTGAGGGTGGTGAGGCAGTGGAACATGTTGCCCAAAGAAGTTGTGGATTCCCGTTCCCTGGAAGTGTTCAAGGCCAGGCTGGATGGGGCTTTGAGCAGCCTGGTCTAGTGGGAGGTGTCCCTGACACCTGGCAGGGGGGTGGAACTTGATGGCCCTTCCAACCCCAGCCATTCTGTGATTCTATGATTCTTCTTTCCAAGAAGAATTTTCGTTCACAAGGAATAACTGGCTGGAATAACTACCTTTCTCCTCCCAGCTATTATAAGAACAGACATAAATATCTCAATTCACAAATCTTTCTCTTGGACTGTCTCCACCATAGCTAGATTAGTTTAGAGAGATTTTTACATTAGTATTTCCTCTCTTAGCATGTAAAAGCTCTAAGGAGCAAGAGGAAACACAGTTCAATCAGACAGTTTGGACAATGAAGGAAAATGAACACTTGAAGCATCCCATAAAACCTGTGGAACCTGTGACTCCCATGAAACACCCAGGGGATGTTCAGAATCAACACATTTGAAATCTTTATTCTTAAAAAGTTGTAAAATTTTGGCAGAAAGTAACCCTAACAAAGCAAAACAACCCAGCATATAATCTATTTTTCTTACTGGCTTCAGTGGAAACAAAGGGATCCTACTATCTATGCCATTTCTTTCACTGTTACCTGCCAAATGAGTCCCAGTTGATTAGCAGGGAGTTTTAGAAGATTCACAAGCTGGTATTCAGAGTTCTCCACTACTAAACAGTATGCTTTATCTTTGCTGCCTTGTGCCATGTTCATGAGTGGCATGTGACAGCATTTCACCTTCTCCTTTACACAATGCATCTCTACAACCTGATTTAATACCTGGCCCTGAAGGAGAATTAATACTTAACTTTTTGGACTAACAACAGGTAAGTATTTTTAGACTTGGAGATATCTATAGATCTGGATTTTAGTCTTTAGAGATATTACTGTCACATAAGGGCTTAGATGTTAAAAGAAATTTTGATTAAACTTTAAATTAAGAAATATCTGCAGAAGCAGGTGGCTGTGGAAAACATGAGAGAAAGGCATGCACAAGGAACAACACTGGTTGTCTTCCTTTCCCTTCGGACAGCTCACCTCTGAGCCAAGCCGTCTGAGATGGGACATGTGCACAGTGTATCTCCTTCAGCAGGCAGCTGGGAGCAATAAGAGTTGCAGGATGCTTTAAGTCTGCTCAATCATGTAATGAAAATTAGTTCTGCTGATGTACAGATCAAGTTGAGTACATACCTGGCTGAGTGCAGTGAGAGTTAGCTATAGATGAGGAAAAGTCACTATGTTTGTCTCCACTGTATGCTGCCCAATTAAGCCTAGTGATTATGTTTATCCTAATTCTGTACTATTTTTCATCTTCCCTTGGCAGAGAGAGTGACATGCAGCTGAAGCATTTAGGAGAGAGGGTTGTCTGATATTGCTTTGAAGGGCTGTTTGATGGGAAACTACATGCTGGTATCTTGTTGGACTATATGACCTTCAAAGGTCCCTTACAACCCAAATCATTCTATGATTTTATGATCTCATCAGTCTAAATCAGAATCTTAATGTTGACTATCAGATACTGCCAGACCAACAAGCACATGGGGAAAACAAGGTGGAAGTTGTCGCCCTCCTGAAGGCTGTTTCACCATAACACATTTTAAATTAAAGGCTGAACTTACACTCAAGACCTGAGACCTAGACATAGACAACTAGACATAATGACTTTGTCATTTGTGTGTACTACTATATGCAAACGCTGAGATAAAATCCCTATCCTCACAATAACCTAATAAAAGGGGATGGGACTACAAAGTAGGGCTTTCATTTTTCTCAATGATTTTCTCAGTCCCTAGGGTACAAAGTACTTCCACCATGGACAACAGGCGTCCTATCTATCTACAATTACCCCATGCTAGGACAGGCTTTGGGGAAAGAAAAGAAATTGCTACAATTCATTTCAAAACGACTGAGGATTGAAAAGTTAGTCACTATATTCCTATGTGAACATTTTCTTTACTGAAATTCTGGATAAAAGTTACCTTTCTCTAGCATGAAGAATTGTGAAAAGCTTTGAGGATGTCCGTCAAACATACCTGAGATGTGAAACAGACACTTAGATGTTTAGTATCCCAGGACATAATCTCCGGACCAAATCTAGGAACAAATATTGGCATCCAGTGACTCTTTATATTAGCAAACTCAATCCTGCTGACATCTCCAGGACTGAGAGTTTTCAAAGTTAAATGTTTTCCCTTTTCTACCGAAAATGGCAATAGGTACTAACACCACCTATGTTTGTTAAACTCCTTTTTGTGCAGTAACCCATCTGGGACCGGAGGCCTATGTTTCTTTGACTAAGCTTGCCTGGGGTAAAGGTGCTTTTGTCTTGGGCAGTAGCTGAGGGCTTGAGTCCACATTGGACAAAGAAAACATGGTGTTTCCCACTACCCACGTGAATGCACCAAACAAAATTTTTTTCCTCACCTTGAATACCGTGTTCAGTTTTGGGCCTCTCACTACATTGAGATACTGGATTGTGTTCAGAGAAGAGCAACAAAGCTGGTGAGGGGTCTGGAGCACAACTCTTACGGAAGCAGCTGAGGAAATTGGGGTTCTTCAGCCTGGAGAAAAGGAGACTGAGGGGCGACTTTATCTCTAACTACCTGAAACAAGGTTGTATAGTAACAAGTGCGAGGGCAAGAGGAAATGGCTCTAAGTTGCATCAGAAGAGGTTTAGTTTGGTTATTAGGAAAAATTTCTTCACTGAAAGGATTTTCATGCATTGGAACAGGTTGCCTAGAGAAGTCACCATCCCTGGAGGTATTTAAAAGATGCGTTGCTTTGGGACATGGTTTAGTGGTGGATGTAGCAGTGCTAGGTTAATGGTTTGACTTAATAATCTTAAAGGTCTTTTCCAACCTAAATGATTCTTTGATTCTGAGAAGTTGGGAAGGATTTCCAGACAGGAGACCAAACTTCACTGAAAGAGGAGGAAAGACTCAGGATCCCAGGAATGATACAGACTGTGAGGGGGCCATAAATACTTGTTGTCCATGCTAAACCTTTCACTGTCATACGCCCCTGTTGCACTACCTGTGCTAAAGAAATGTACCAGCATATATGTGCCTTTCCTCATGCTGTGAATATACCTTAATTTTTGGTAAAAACACACCCTAAGCTGCTCTTCGCCTCAGCACCCCATCTGCAGAGATGGAGATGACAACACTTTCCCATCTCAGTGAGCCTGATAGTGGAGGCCTTTGTGATTTCAACAGATGGTGCCTTGGAATTTAGGGGAGGAAATCAGCTGGTGATCTGGATTTAGAGATCTACACACACTTCATTTCATGCATCACATTGGGACAAACCTCCTGGTGCCTATTCCTCAGGTTGGGAGCTTGCCCAGGGGAGGGCTGTGTTGATACTTCATTTCGCACAGTGGCTATTTCAATTTTAGCCCTTTTTCTGCACAGGGACAAATGGCTTAATTTTACAAATAATGGCAGAATGTGTCTAAGACAGACAATTTAGATAGATAGATTTTGGCTGATGTTTGAGAACTGTAATAAATAATCTCCTCCTCATCCATGCCTCTCCCCAAAATCTACATACTTTTGTGCATATTTTATAACAGACCCTAATAAAGAAATAATCTAAAATGATACCTGTTAAAAAAAAAGAATAACCCCAAAATGTAGGTTACTGAAATATGAGTGTAATATAGAAAAGATAGCAGTGCTGATATTAATGACCTATCTGTCTCCTGGTGCACTTAAAAAAGTCTCTCATGTATTTTATTTTATTTTTTATTAGAAACTGTGTCATTAGCTCTAAAAGATCTTACTAGGAAGGGCGAGGAGAAAGATCTGACTTTTTAAAAGCCAAATTTGACTTGACTTTTTTTTTCTTACTTAAAAAAAAGATTTTTCATAAACATTTTTTTCCCTCGGGCTGGAATATTAGGACAGTATATTAAATTCCCGCCCCCAATTCCACAAAAGGAAGACCCAGCTACATTTACATAATAATGTCCCTACTGTGCTTTTGACAGATGGGTTTCATCGACACAGACATACTGTTAGGGGCTTAGCAATAGATTAAAAAAACAACAACAATACTGTGTAACATAATAAAAGTGTATTGTAATGTACATCATAACTTTTGGCCAAGGTTAAATTTCCAGTTGGTGTATGAAAGTCGTATTCCATTAGACAAAATAGATGTCATGCTGCAAAGCATTAAAGATGAGTTGACTGAGCCATTTGTTTTTATTTATATTGCATTATATTTTCCTTTATTCTATTTATGCAGCTGTTNCCTGGAGAAAAGGAGACTGAGGGGCGACTTTATCTCTAACTACCTGAAACAAGGTTGTATAGTAACAAGTGCGAGGGCAAGAGGAAATGGCTCTAAGTTGCATCAGAAGAGGTTTAGTNATTCTATTTATGCAGCTGTTAAAAAAAAAAAAAATAGGAAAGAAAATAAATCCTTCAGTCCCCCTTACTCACCTACACTGCTCCACCACAATGTTACTGACAGTGAGTATTTCCTGGTGAGACTGCCCACGGTGCAGGGTGTTATAGAAAGCCACAAGGTCCAACTGCTGTAGTTGCAGCAGTCCCATNGGCCAGGCTGGATGGGGCTTTGAGCAACCAGTTCTAGTGGGAGGTGTCCCTGCCCATGGCAGGGAGGTTGGAACCTGATGATCTTTAAGGTCCCTTCCAACTCTAACCTTTCTATGATTCTATGATTCCAGAACTTCTCTGTCCACACTGTTCCAGTCACCTCTGCAGTGAGAGCTGCTTCCCACTATGCTCGGCTTATAATTTCAGAGGCCAGACAGAAGTCCATGCTGCAGCTCACTATCTGAGCTGCTGCAACATCCCAGCTGTCCCCATTCTTTGCTGTCCTAAGCCTTACAGAATAAAATGTTTTGTAATATAGGGACTCTTGGAAAACGTGTCCAGGCAAATTTATCAGGGTGGGATGCATAATCCTTACCCCAGGAATACCATCTGTTGCAGACCCACGCTAGGTCAGTTTACATGTCAGTCCTGTGCACTGTCTTCTCCTCATAGCACCTCTGCAGCTGCCTCTGGTTATCAGGAGGTACTCCAAAAGCCTCTGAAGAGAAAAGAGATCAGCCTGTGCCTTATTTTTATTGTTGTTGGTTCATTCCCCTTTCCTCCCCCCTCCAAGCTCCAGCAAATTTGTGCCTTTCTTCAGTAATGGCTTTGTGCAGCTTCACGATAAAAGTCATTCACCAAAGAGACAAAGCAGTTTTCTCTGCATGTCTCCCTGAAAGGTACTCTTGGTTGCGAGAGCTTCACAGCCTCTCTTTAATGTCAAGTTATATAGTTTTGGGGGCTTTCCCAACTCCATCAATCCCCCTGACGGCACAGACACTTTGAGTGGAGTGGTGAGGACAGAGCTGATAAACTGCAGCCTCCTCCAGTACTGGACTCTATCCAACGAGACTATAATGCTCTCCCCAGGAAGCAGTTTATGCTCTGTATAAAAACATTTTCCCACCAGGAGGTGGTAGCCAAGATGCACATGGGGATGGATGCCACCAGGCATCAAGTGAGGTTAACCTCACTGGTGACACCATCCTCTTCTTAGCAATTGGAGCTGAGACAATAGCCTCCTTGAGTTGTTCCTTCCATTGTCATGGCAACACGCAGCCATAAGGTCTCATCCTACCTCAAACAAAATGTTGTGACACCCTGTGCAGCCCAAAAAGTTAGGAAGAACTGCAATGGAAATCACTGAGAGAATCCATTCACAGGAGAGGAAGGGTGAAGGGAAGGGAACTCAATATCTAACAATTTCAAAAGCAGACGATAAGGTAGGGAGCAGGTGCCCCTGCTCCTTTTCGCTCTAGATTTCCATCAGTATCTGCCCATGGGGCTAAACAGAGTATGGCATAGGCAAAGGGAGTTCTCATGAGAAGGATCTCACAACTAAAGGGAGTAGAATAGTGCTAGAAGAAAGGAACCATATTTCTCTGCTCCACATGGAGGAGGTAGAGACAGAGTCAGTCTGCTCTGCTGTTTATACTTTGAGTGGGGAGAAAAACAAGGAGATGAATCCCAGATCATCTGTGAGGCACAACAAATGTGTTCTTCCTTTAAGTGCTCTGACTTCAGATTCGAACCCTGGACTACTACAAGGTTAAATATTATCTGTGCAGGCTGATGTTCCTGGTTCCTCTTTTGGTCATGACAGACAGACTGTAGGTACCTGTTCAGTCAAACAAGTCATTGGGATAGATTTGTAGACAAAGAGGTAGAGGCAGTAAAATTAATTTTAATTTCTTTACCCTGTGTTAAAAAGTATAAGAGGTCACACAACCTTTTGGTTCTTTCCAGTCTCAAACAGTCTCAAATTCTGTGTTACGATAGAATCACGATCATGCCAGAACCACAACAACTTGATTTACTTCCATTCTGGAGAAGGACCTTATTTATTTTTTTTTATCACCTTTCCTCCTCATTTATTCTTATAAAATTGCACAGCTATCTGCTTTTAATGTCATATTTAGAGCATATCTACAAATTAAAGATAATTTTTTTTCCTTGTTCAAGTCAAGTTTTTGTCTCCAATTACTGAGGAAAATGCACTGAACACTGATGTCCTGTTATAGGGTTGTTGATAAAATGAAATCTAATTATGTTCTAGTCTTTGCACTTGCTGGAGATGTTTAGAAGTTGGTTATACTTAGAGTCTCTATCCAAGGTAAACCAACATGCCATGTTCGTGTTTTGACAATCGACATCAACTTTCACCACCTGTATTATTGACCCAGCATCAGTCTGCTCAGGGCTGACAATGAGAAAGAAGGTGGAGGCCATTTTTGTGATGTGTGCAGCTTCACCAAGGAAAACTAAGTCCAGTAACCTAGGGATAGTTGTGCTTGCTCAACTTCCAAATAAATCCACTTCCATGAAACCCATGACACTGGGATAAGCATCAGGGACGGATCCAGTCATTCTGACTAATGCATGACTCAAACTTACAGGTAAATCCCTGATGGAGTTACACATAGTTCTTCTTTCCAACAAGAGATGCAAAGAAATTCCATGATGTCTAAGAAGTAATCATTGTTTCCTCAGGAAAGAAAACAGCTTTTGTTTCAGTATCTAAACTTTGATGTGCAGTGGGTAAAAAGAGAGTCATCCATGCAGATAAGAAGATCCTCAGATGCTGCTGCAGGGCTAACTCAATTGCTTTCCTCCTGTGTTTGCTAAAATTGGTACCTTCTGTGTAAAAGCCATGATAAACAAATAGCAGTATCATTCCAAATGCACTGTCATCATCATCATCATCACGAGCCTCCTCCTGGCCACTACAAGATGAAGGCCTGACCTTAAAAATGGCACCCCTGGCTCGGACCAAATGTGACCATTTTTGTCCCTGCCATCTGTCTATTCATCTTGATGATAGGCAGCCCTGACTCTGCTCACTGCCCATCCACTATGAATAGATGAGTGCCTGCAAATGAGCTGCAGTTAAATGGAAGGAGTTGATACCAGCCTCAGGAAAGTATTTTGCACATCACAGTAGGAAAGGGCCATTGTTTCTGTTCAGATTTGGTTTTCATTTCTTGCTGTGCTTATAAGAAAGGAAATTTTCTTCCTTGGGAGTAATGCAGAAGTGACTTCACTGTTTGTGTGGCTGTATAGTTAAGGGACAATAAAAAGGTTTCAGGAATGTGGTCCAAGTAGAAGGGACAGTGTCGGTCAGGGACTGGGATACCTGAAAGAGCAAATGAGTGCTTTTTCTGAGGCAGAAACTCAGAAGTAAGACCAAGGGGAAGGTAGTAAGTTTCTGCAAGGCATTTGTGATTTATTTTGAAAATCATCCGATTAAACCGTGTTTCTCATGCAGCCAGCAAAAATATCAAGCTTTTTTTCTCACAAAAAAATTTACCTCCTGGGAATTAATGAAAATTTAGAGATGAGCAGCCACAGAGAGAAAGGAAATAAAGACCAATGATCATGATGCAAAAAGACCTGAAATAATATTTTTAAATCTGGACAAAATAACTCAACATTTCTACATCAAATGTTCACAGGTAGAGGCGTGTGAAATGGATGTGTCAACACTTATTTACCTTTCCAGAGCTTGGAAAGGGCACACAAATGGGAATAAACTAATACAAGAACATCACTTTTCCTGCTTTATTGTGCTGGGTCACTTTAATAATAGAGTGCATTGTTCAGGCCCCAGATTTCACCATAATCTCACACTATTTTCTATTTCTACCAGGATTGCTGTTGGGCATAATGTATTTTTTGAGCTTACCATACTGATTCTGTAAGTCTCTTCTGTCCTTGACGCATGAGAACAGTGCCATAGTTGTGTTCCCTGGAAAATGTATCTGATGGAGGAGACAGGAAATAAAAGGGCAGGTGTTAAGCAGGATGTGAATAGCATATTTTGGGAGGCGTATGAGGCAACCAGGGGAAAAATATTAGTGGGATAGGAAAGGGGAAGGAGAGCAGGCTGTATTACAGACAGTAGACTGGACGACTGACAAAGTGAGCTGTGGGTCCTGGACGGGAGCAGGAAGGATGGCTCAGACAAGAGTGTCATTGTGTGCTGCTTGGCTGCTTCTCCAGATGGAGACTTTTGAGGCCAGGCGTCACTGACAGTTTGCCCATAAGTGGTGTGCCAGCGTCTGAGATATTTATTAGGTCAGCACTATTAATCCCACACTTACACAAGCACTTAAGTTTGCTGACAATTGTTTAAAGGTCGTTAATAACATTTAACGGTGGTAAGATGATCAGCTTTTTGTTTTGCCTCTAAGCATCACTAATGTAGGGGACAAAGCCAGAGGAATACAAAACAGGTGTCACATTGGTACAAAAATACTGGCATTTTGCTTTCAGTGTGATTATCATTATTTCGGCAACGCTTGTGTCTAGACAGCTCAGATGAGACTGGGGTCTGTTGGTGATCAGTATGGAACAAAACAGACTGCCTTGAAGAGCTGGTCATATAAATGGGCAGGGCAAAGGAAAGGTGGGAGGAGAAGAAAGAAATGCAGAGAAGAGATTTGTTCCAGGAGGCACAGCAGGTCTCTGGCCAGGAGAGGAACAATATTCAAATTTCCTGATTACTAAACTGCTGTTTAATCTACTTCCACAGACTTCTGGCGTTGGGCTGTAGCTTGACTGTTTAGTGTACTAGGAAAAAATCAGAACTGCATTATGGGATGAAGACTTACTTCCTTAACTTCACTGTGCATCCCTATACAGACACTTGATCAGATCGCTTATTTTCTTCAGGCTCTTCTGGTAGTGGGTAAGTATGGATGGTCTTCATGTGAGAGGGGAGGACTGGGAAAAATTGCATGTTTTGTATGAAAATACAGGGCACAAGAAGGACCTGGGGGATATTACTAAAATGACAAACCAGTTCCTGTAGCCGTGCACAGTTCCAATGCAGAAGATTCTTTCACCAGTATGGTCTGATTGCACTTTACCAAAATGAGATGTCACATCATGAATTCTTGTCTGAATTTGGAATTATCACCTCCCTTTTTGCAAAATATTAATACTGCCCATTACTAATTAGGCCGCAGAGTACAGATTCTGGGGTCTTTGTTGGGCAGCTCTTGGGAACAGCCCACATTTGTGCATACAGCTGCCGTTCATGCAGCTCAGAGATGCTTCAAAATGAACAGTTTTGGAACTTCTGTTCTTCAGGAAGTAAATCTCTCACCTTTCTTTGCCCATATCGTATCACAATACCTTTCCACCACAATACAGTTAAGGAACCTTTCTCTAAGCAGTAGTCTGGTACAACAGAACTGGTTATTATGTACAGAAGAGAGGAAAGACATCTACATTGGATGGTAGCCCAGCCTACCTGGCCTAGAAGTCTCCACGTGGTGACTGAATCTAGAGATTTGGCATTATAGATAATAATATGGATACCTCAGATACCTTTTGTGTTCTTGTATTTCCCATTTGAGGCTTTGGGTATATATGGCCAGGAAACCGTGTATGTTAAAATGCAAATCCAGGAAGGGATAGGACACAAAGATGGCAAATCCACATCTAGAATTCAGAAAAAAATGAGATCTTGCTGCAAGCCAGAATACAGCATTTTAGCACGGCACATTACCTAGATTTAGGTGGCAACTTGTCACCGTGGGACCTTGTGCTGCCTTTGTGTTGTGACTAATGAGCCTTTATAGCCAAGTGGGCTCCTTGTGCGGCTACTAGAGAGGAAAGAGAAACATGATCTTCGAGTTTATGGGGTTGAATAGAGCCCTTGAGCACATAGCCTCACTTTTTTTTCCCTCCTGTTGCCACTCCAGATTTTTACTTTATTTTATAAAGGAGCGAAAACAGCAGCAAAAAGGTGAAATTCGTTAATGTCTCTGGTTACACATGTGGAATAATGGTGAAACTCTGACAGATTACACCACAGGTCAGCAAGCACAGGGCTCTCATGGCTCTGGTGTAGGCAAGAGAACCCAGGGGTGGAGTCCTTGTCTTGGTATGTATGACCTAAACAAGTTACTTCAGGGACCAGTTTCCCCCTGTATGACTACACATCTGTTGTTTCCACTGATGAAATAGAAAGGAAGGGCTTCACATCAAAGCTGGTCTCTAGAAATGTGTGTACCTTGCCCAGGGATCATCTTTGAAGTGGGGGCCTTGCCTTACAGATCCCAATCAAAATAACAGAGAGAATGAGGGGGGCGGGGAGAGGGAGGGGAAGGCAGCTTTAGTGAGAGAAGCACACACTTTAGATCTTTTTTTCTAATATCGTAGAAATTTGCTGCCAAAACTTTTTTTTTTTTTTTTTTTTTTTTTTTTTTTTTTCCTCTCTGCTGTTATAAAAAATGACTCTGGATGCAAAAAGAACAAGGTGTTCTAATTAAATAGATTTGTTTACATCTTGTAGCATGAAAAACTAATTCAGTCTGATATACTGTAGGCTCTTGCACTATCTCTCTCCCACTTCATATAAAATTAGCCGGTTTAAGTAGTATTTTATTTAAGAATATTTAAAAAGTGGCCTTGATTAAAGAAAAACTGATTAAAGTTCTGTAGTGTTTATTCCTTAAAATAAAGGTTTCACTTCAGGGTGCAAGACGATGGGAGGGAGAAAGCAGAAACTGTGCTGTCTATCACAATATTTTGTTCCTGTTTTATTGTATTTCAGAGGTCTTTGCCTTTACTAGTCATGAGAAGTCATAGCCTGTGGCTAGAACACATTTTTATTAAGTGAAGTCAGAGCCAAAACAGATCCACTGTAGTATGCTTACAAACATAATATGCTGACCCAGACCTGTGCCATGGTATCAACTCCAAAACAGAAGCAAAGATAACATTTCTGGATTGCAACTGTGTTCCTGCCAGTGTGAAGTCTTTTGCATGCTCTCCACCCAGACCAAGCTGAAGCTTCCTTAAAGGTGCAGCAACAGGAATTATGTGGAGGATAAACACTGCAGGTGGTATGGGATCCAGCTGCAAAAGCAAAGAAATGAGGACAAACCTCAGCAACTTGCAAGGCAGGCCTGGCCGTTTGGTAATCTTTTGCAGGTATAATAAAGGAAGGCTGGATGAAGCTGATACAGGGAAGAATAATACACCAATGAATTTCTTTCTCGGTTTTTTGAGACACTTCCTACAACAAGATAAACATGAATTTATACTGCCACTTAGACAAATTTCAGTTCAGGGACAGGGAGCTTAAATGATTTGCTATTGAGAGAAGCAGAACCTAAGCATCCAGTCCCTCTTTGAACCAGAAAGACAGCAATGTCTGCATGCAGCACAGATCAAGCAACAAACATATGTACACTACAGTCCCATCTGTGTGGGTTGTGAGTGGTAAAAATAATGGACTGTTCGAAGTAGGGTTCATGCTGATCAGAGTTCTCTCAGAGAAATTCCCCTTGTAGAAACCACAGAATAAGTACATTTCCTGAGACCAGCAAATGCTGCTGCAGCAATACAAGAGAGGGTCAGGACGCTCAATAGGTAGTTGTTCCATCCTTTCATTCCTGCCACTGCATATGGCCACTGTAGGCAGCTGTGTTCATCCTGAAACTGAGCTTGGGAGCTGCAGAGAGACTTGGGCAGTTCTTGGTCACAGGCAGAGGACTGTTTCCGTGTGCATCACCAGCTGTCAGAGGTGCACAGTCCTTACAACACTCCTGGGAACACATCTATTTGAAGGCAAGAAAATTGACAACAGACCCTATAGATGGCTAGTATAAAAACAATCTAGTATTGAGAGAAGATCTATGTCACATACCTGTTCTCTGTAGACTGAATGATCAAAGCCATTTTTAATATAATAAATGCATAAATGTGTATCTAGGGAAAACAAAGTTTTGAAACAGTTTTTTTCCTAAATCATGATGCCTAGATGAAAATTAAACTGTGCTGACTTCCAAAGTTCTTTTCTTGAGGGGTAAGAAAATTGCTTTTACAAGTTCTCACTCTGCTCCAGCTCTCTGGCAGCCAGAGTTGCAGGAGATGTGGGGATGCTAAGCAACTTGGGCTTGTGCCTCCCTGGCAGCTGGAGCGGTAGGGAGGGTGGGAGCCGGGCGGGAGCTGGGTGTTCAGCCCCTGGCCCCTTGCCTGCTGCAAGGCTCCTGCTTTTGTCAATTGCCTGTCTGTGCACTAAAAGTTAAATTGACAAGAACCTTCTGGGGGGAGGATAAAGTGAACAGCCAGGGAAAATCATTGCCATCTCTCCAAATCCATAAAAGAATTTTTTATTTATTTTTTTTTTAAAAAAGGACAAAAACCCTATAAAATTGTCACTGAAGTTGAAAATTTCCACAAAAATTTTGTTTGGATGAAGAGAGCATGTTCAACCAGGAATACCTTCCAATGAGCAATGGAAAAAATAATGAATCATGCAGAACTCTTCCAAGCTCCTGATGGTCTCAGTGACATGTTCCCATAACCTTTCATGATAATGATCATCACTTTCCAAGAGATGCTTAGCACCTCCTCAGGATTTTGCCTTATGTTTGGTGTAACTTAGAGATAAGGCACACAGAGGGCAGGAGCTCCAGGGAAGAGTAATTTTCACCTTTCTGGTGCTTACAGCATGATAAAAAACTTTCCTCCGTGCTTTTGAATTAATTCCTCAAAAGTTCCAATGCCTGCACACCCATTTGTTTCCTCATTGTTTTTATTAAACAAGAAAGGCGAGCTTTATTACTGCGCAAATGAAAGCATCACCAGAAGATAGATACTTCCCAGATTCTTATTAATCTCTAAGACTTATGAGGCCGCCTAAGTTCCACAGAAATTAACATACTCTACAGATTTCTTCCAGCAAGTCACTGAGTCCTTGCACCCTATCTGAAGAGAAAGGAAGCCAAAAAAGCAAAACCAAATGAGAATAAATCTGCATTATTAGGAGGTTGTTGCAAGTCAAAATGTGCATGTGCATGCATGTCTTTGTCTACAGATATAGGGCAAGGCTCTGTGTTATGGTGCATCATCTACAGCACCATTATAGTAGTAATTTACCATAGGCAGTGGTTGTGTAGATTGAACTGTATGCCACAAAGTAGAGGTCATAATCATAATTAAAGTACAGCTGGATTTGCAATTCAAAATAATTTAAGACTAATCTCCAAAACTGCGACTGTGCAAATTAATACGGTAAGACATTGAATTTATTCTTTTCTCTACTTTTCAGTGTGAGATTACCCTTGCCTAACTGCAGGCACTCTTAATGTCTGTATTGTAGCAGCATTTAATATCCCTAGGAGAGACCAAGGTCCTGTAGCAGTAGCTATTACATGCATGAGGCAGGCCCTACCCCAAACTCAAAAATCAAGAAAGAACCTAGAGGTACAGCAGATAGTTGAAATGACTTAATCATCTGGTCAGTAGCTGAGTACTCAACTGAATACTCAAACCAGAGAATTCTACCTCTAACGCCTTAAAAGGCAGAGTAAGAGAGAAAGACAGTGAGAAGCACAAGCAGCACAGCAAGCCCTGTCCTAAGCCAGGAAAAAGCTAATCCAGGAGTGCAGCACAAGCTGGGATCTACCCAGGTCGGGGGTGGTTCAGCAGAAAGGACAACAAACTCAATATGAGCGAACAGAGTGCTGCTGCTGTGGCAAAGAAAGCCAACAGGATGCTGAATAGCATCAAGGAGGGTACCACGAGCTGGGATAAAAAAATCATTATCCTACTCTATTCAGTGCTGGTCATGTCACACCTGGAATACTGTGTTCAGTTTTGATCTGTTATCCAAAAAAGATGTGGACAGACTGGAGAGGGTCCAGGCAAGGGCCACAAAGATTATCAAAGGACAGAGAAGCCTGCTGTATGAGGAAAGGATGAGAAATTGTGTTTGTTCAGCCTCAAGAAAAGAAGGCTTAGGGGACACCATA
>VXBW01006082.1:115604-128590 GCA_013400375.1 Thinocorus orbignyianus | reverse complement strand
TTCTGTGTCCTGTACAAGGCTTCCACTGCAGGATGCTTGGTTTCTGCCACTGTGTTCTCATCCTACCAGACAAAACCAACTGAGACCACCTAAGCCAGGAGACGGAGGATGTGAAGTTCTCGTAAGTCCACTCTCTTTTGACTGACAGGACTGAGGCAACTGCTGCAAGAACAAGAACTCGTCTGGGGACAGAAAATCTCTCCTGCTTCCCAAGAAGAGTGTTCAGAGTCTAAATGAAAATAAATAGCTCCTAAAAAGGGCATCTATGTCAAAGCAACGCAATAGCCTTATTCCAGTGGTCAGGCCCAGGGTCCTCAGTTCAGCTCACTGGAAGTCCACTTACACCACAGGTAGCTCTGATCACCCACCTGGTAACTTCTCCTTTTCCCAGAGGACAGACATCTCTGTCCACAGCCTCTTCACAAAGACACCAGCTCTTTTCTCTGCTCTGTTCCTGCTCAGTGCCCTGTGCTGCAGCAGGAAATGTTATTGCACTGGTGACATTTCCATGTGCAGGTTGACATTTCCCTTTGGAAGAAGCTACTCACTTTACAGTCCCTTTTATTTATTGTTACTGTGGCTCATGGGCCACCATGGAGGTTACTTTAACATAGCTGTAATTAAGCATCTATGATGATAAGGTCTTTTAAGTAGGGATCTGCTATTTTTATTCAACTGTAAAAATTACATACACCCACAGGGACCGTGTAAACCATAAATATAGACATGGTGGTGATTCAGAGCTCAGAAACAGTGGTGTAAATCACAGTAAAATCACTATATTTAGGAGAGTCTTACTGATGCAAATTCGAAATAACTGTATACTATTAAGCATTCTATACTTACAAATTTTGAAGCGTTATGCTGGGAAAGTACTATTATTTATTTTTTTAAAAGGTGGTTATAGATGTGTTAAGGTCACATTCCAAGTCAGTCTGGTAAACAAACTAGTATTTGTGAAATCTAGGTCAATATGTAGTATTTTGGATTAATGCATTCAGTAACCAATTGATAAAAGAGTAAGAATACACATTATTCTTTATTTGGTTTTTACTTGAAGGTTGTAATAGAAAACTACAGAGTTGGAAAGGACAAAAAAGTATCGTATGAAATGGTTTTCATTATTTTCATTTATTTTCATTCACATATGCATATGCAAAATGAGAAGAACTGCAAGCTGAAGAGTGAAGAAAATATTCAAATAAAAAGTTAAACTTTTTCTTTCATTTGAAGACGCAGCAGGAAGGAGAGGATTAATCTTCGAAGGGAATTACAGAAAATGATATTTTGGAAATGGAAAGCCATAATGTTTCATTCTCAAATATGTCAAAATATGGTATGATAATAAAATTGACACTAAAACTTTATTTTTATTCAGACTATAATTTATTTTTTTTAGTAAACTCAAGATAAAATAAAACAAACACATGTAAAAGTAGTAAGCCATAGGACAAGAGGAAACAGCCATAAGTGCACCAGTAGAGGTTTAGATTGGATCTTAGGAAAAACTTCTTCACCGAAAGAATTATCAAGCATTGGAACAGGCTCCCTAAGAAAGTGGTTGAATCACCTTCCCTAGAGATATTTAAAAGTCTTATTGATGTGGCACTGAGGGAGGTGGTTTAGTGGCGGACCTGGCAATGTTAGGTTAATGGTTGAACTCAGTAATCTTAAAGGTCTTTTCCAGCCTAAACCATTCTATGTTTCTATAATTTTTTTTTTTTTACTGGTCTTAGAAATTACTTGTAAATCCAGATTATTTAGCAGCTGTTCAGAAAAAATATTAGTGCTTCCTATGGCACAATATGAGAGACAGCTCTGAACTGAAAGGGTTTAGAGTCTTTAATACACAAATTATGGTCCTCTTTTGTAACATTACAGATCACTTAGTGGGCCTTGATTAACAGAATTAGTGTTAAAAAAGAAGTGATCCATTACATGTTGCAAATATTTAGCTACTTATAGACTCATAAAAATATTACTTGGGAGACATCTTTTGAGGTATTTAGTCTGGCTGCTTATTCAAAGTAGGAAAGTTTCCAGCATTATATAAGGTCACACATGGCTTACCTGGTCTTGAAAGCATCCAAAGATGGAAACTCCTTCAATTTCCTGTGTGATTTGTTTCAGTGTTCCACAATCCTGAATAGAAGGCATTTTCCCACTGTCCAGCCTGCGCTGCCCAAGCTGCACCTTGCAGCTGTTCTGTTTCTTCTATCATTTGCTACTATCAATAAAAGTTCATCTCCCTGAAGGAAATTTTTGTCAAATTGTTGTAACTCATTTATTTCTTTTATATCTTCCAGTATTTTATTAAAAAAAAAAAAAAAAAAGTTAATAAAACTAGTTACACAATCCCCGGTACAGAGTCTTGTTCCATGCTCTTGTGCTTTATATAATGAATGATGTGTTAATATAAAATAAATAAAAAATAGAGTCGCAAAGCTCTTACAAAACTTTGTTATTTTATGGTAACACATGGAAAATCAAGAATTCTAGGCAAATTTTTAGTAGAATGTGTATAGTTTCATCACCTTCTCTTTGGGTCACTTCAAAGGCTTTTACACCATGCAGCATGGGTAACTTCAGACTTAAATCAGTTATTCATTTTTTTAGGAATACCCTAAGTGTGCCTTAGTCCTTGGAAAATTTACCCCCCTGGGGACTTGTAAAGTGAAAAGAGCTAGAAACAAGGAGAAACTAATTCAAGTGTTTTCCACTGCTATTGAAAATCCCAAGACCTTTAAACAAAACTGAATAAAAAAATGTTGATAACATTTATCACCCTGTCTTGCCTCTTCAAGTCTAAGCTTTAGTTCTTTCAAAATGCATTTTTGAGGGTACATGTGGCACAAAGACTTTTCACAAAAATAAAGCTTGTAATTGTAAATTCTCATAAAAATCCTGATCCAAGCTCTTTTGTATCAAAGATCTGTTCCTGTAGAAATTACTGGCCTTTGGATAAGGTCTGACAATAGTAAATTCTACTTTAGCTGTAAATTCTTCAGTGTCGCAGTCGCATTCTGTGTTTGGTCCGGGTATAGCTCAGAGGAGACTGAGACCAGACTGTGGACTCCAGGTATAATCTTGTTTCCATCATAATTGGATGTTTACTGTTTCTTTATAACCTTGACATTAATTGTTTCAAACAGTTTACCGTGAATACCAGAAAAAATGGGGAAAACACATTATTTATCTTAAAAAAACATTCTGCAAATAAAATCCCTTCTAATACAGTGAAAGGGGAAAAAAGAGGTCAGATTAATTTACACTGCTTGTCCACAAATCTGAAATGTATTTAATACTACTATTCAATGAAATGGTAACCATAAATAGTGAACACTTTAAGAAGCTAGACTAAATCACAAATACACTGAGTTAATTTTTAAGCAATTCTTGAACAGGACTGCATTTCTTCTTTAAATCTGCACAAAGAATCACAGAATTCTAGGGGCTTGATGGGACCTTTGGGCCCTCCAGATCAAGAAGGACAAGGAGAGAGTCCAGTGGAGTCTACGAGGATGATCAAGGGACTGGAGCATCTTTCTTATAAAGAAAGGCTGAGAGACCTGGATCTGTTTAACCTGGAGAAGACAAGACTGAGAGGGGATCTAACCAATACTTATCCAATATCTAAATGGTGAGTGTCAAGAGAATGGGGTCAAACTTTTCTCAGTGGCGCCCAGTGACAGGACAAGGGGCAAAAGGCACAAGCTGGAACACCAGGAGTTCCATCTGAACAAGAGGAAAATTTTCTTGACTTTGAGGATGTCAAGACCACTGGAGGAGGCTGCCCAGAGAGTGTGTGGAGTCTTCTTCTCTGGATATATTCAAAACCTGCCTGGACAAGTTGCTATCCAGCTTGATCTAAGTGAACCTGCTTTGGCATGGGAGCTGGGATAGACAACTTCCGAAGTTCTCTTCCAATGCCTACAATTCTGTGACTCTGTGACATATGTGGACTATGTTTCATATTAGGCATGGTAAACACCCTTATCACTTTCATTCTTTTCAAAGAAAATAACATCCACCTGGAAATCATAGGAGAAGGCATCATATACAACAACTACAGCAACTACAAAACCTCACAAGACATAGTCCATATAGACCATCAGTGTTAAAGGAAGGGACTGCAGCTGTCATTCATTTATTGACAATGAGTAGCTGTGACTGATGAGTTCCCAATGTAATTTATGTTGAACTGAAGTTCCCCTTACCTCCTGGTTAACCTTGCAGCTGGCACATTTTTTGGTAACCACCATCTCTGGTGGCTTCCAGACTAATAAGACGAGTGCATGTTTTAGCTTCTGTGAAATTTCTGCCTGTAAAGAGAAACATAGCAGGTGTCTAGCCACATGTTAAAACTCATGCTGCACTTCTGCATTGGACTATACAGGTTTCCTATAGAATAACTCATTGAGAAAATGGCCATATGTCTTTTATTTAGGTTGCTGACATTCATAAATCCAAAACTCCATCAACACAGCTAAGGTTTTACTCATCTAACCAAGATTTTCACAAAGGAAGCAGCTCTGTCTGTTACAGCCTTTGATGAATTTTAAGAAGCATTCACCTGTAATACTTCTATTTTCTTGTTACTTTGTGTTCTGTCTCCCATTTTTCTCTGAATTTCATTTAAAAAGAAATAATAAATCAAAGGAAACAAAAACCCTCAGAAAAGAGGTCTAGAACTCAATCATTTACTTAAATGCCACATATGTATTCACTCATTTTTAAAGTACAGTAATTGCCCTTAAAATTGGCAGGCTGAGCTCTGTGAACTGTAAAGAGTACTGTGTCCAGGTCTGGTCTCCCCAGTTCAGGAGAACCAGGGAACTGCTGGAGAGGGTGCAGTAGAGGATCACTAAGATGATTAGAGACCTGGAGCATCTCTCTTGCAAGGAAAGATTGAGGGGCTTGGGTCTTTTTAGTCTGGAGAAGAGAAGGCTGAGGGGGGATCTGATCAACACCTATAAATACTTAAGGGGTAGATGTCAAGAGAGAGGGTCACGTCTTTTTTCAGTGGTGCCCAGTGAGAGGAGAAGAGGAAATGGACACAAAGTTAAACATAAGAAGTTTCATCTAAACATGAGAAGGAACTTCTTTCTTTTGAGGTTGGCAGAGCCCTGGAAGAGGCTGCCCAGAAAGGTGGTAGAGTCTTGGGATGTCTGGGGATGTTCAAAACCCGTGTGGACAAGTTCCTGTGCAAACTGCTCTAGGAGGACCTGCTTTGGCAGGGAGTTTGGACTAGATGATCTTCAGAGGTCAGAGGTCCTTCCCAACTCCATGTCATTCTGTGATTCTGTGCAAACCCAGAAACAAAATTTGAGATGCATTACCAGGACAGTTATCTTATTAGTATATTTCTTTAGGGATATAAACATCTCATTTACAAGAAAGGGTATTTTCTGTATGGTGCTTCACAATAAAAAAAGAGAAAAAATAAGACAAGTTGCATTTCATTGTGCCAACTGGAAGGCATAAAAATGAGGCTATTGAGACTGAAACAATAGTAGAGAGGCTAAATCCATTAGCTCAGAATCATCACTGTGCTAACTACATTCACTCAGCTTTTGGACACCTCAGTGTGAATCAAGAGAGATCTTCCACTCAGCTGTACGACCTATACCATCCACAAGCCTGCGCTGAAATATGTCTTTTCCTTAAGGAATAAAACTTCAGCCAAAACAGATCTGGGAAAAAGGTCTTGTCTGATTTTGAAGACACCAAGCATTGGAGAAAACACTGTTTCCCTCAGTAGTTTGTGCCGCTGGTTAATCATCTCCTCCATTGTGCCTAATTTCTAATTTGAATTTGTCTGGCTTCAGCTCCCAACCATTAGTTCTTGATGTGCCTTTCCCCGCTAGATTAAAGAGCCCATTAATACCCAGCGTTCTTCCACTGTGAAGGTACTGATACGCTGTACTGCAGTCACCTCTCAGTCTTCATTTTAATAGGCTAAACAGATTGAGCTCTTTAAGTCTCTCTCTGTGAAGCATTTTCTCTGGACCTGAAATCATTTCCATGGCTCTTTTCTGCACCCAGCTTATTTTTTCTTAATAAACTCCTTATTTTTCTTCATGCAGATGTCCCAATTATATTCTACTATCAGTCCTATGAACACTGAATGCTGAAATAAAATATTTTCTTCACTCCTTCCCCCTTCTTCTCTATTTGCACGTATCAGGATCACACAAGCTTCTCTTTTATCAGTGCCACACTTAAAACCATCGTTATCCTTTCCAAAGTCTTCAGTTTCCAGCATCCTGTACTTCATTCTTTTTCTGGAGTGCATATGTGTTTCCCATATATACAATTGCATTTAAAGAATCAAATACGGCAAAACTAAATATCATGGGTGGCAGAGATGGTTTACCAACTAACGCAGATGCCTTTTTATGGCTCTTTGAATGTCATTAGCATTTATCCCTCGACGAGTTAATGGAAGAATAAATATGATGTCTTTTGTAAATTTTATCAGGAATGATTTTATATTTCCTTCCAGCTCCCTGTTTAAAATGCTGATGAACATTAAGCCTTTCTCTAAACTTCTTGCATTCACTGGTGATTCTCTATTGGTAACAATGTTTTTTCACAGCTGCCAGTTAACCAGTTCTCAGGCTAGTAGAGAGAACTGTGTGCATTTTATTGGTAAGCTGAAGTGCATATTTTTAATCAAAATGGTGTACTGAAATAAGGCATACTAAAATGTATAGCATAACTTGGAAGCAACTCCAACCATAAAATCAGGTTTGCTTTGCAGGACCTATTTTCCATGAAACTTTTTTTTTTTTTTTATTACTATTATTATTGGTTTTGATTACATTCTCCCACTTTAATTTTCTATTTACTGAGTGTCTTATAAAATTTTCCATTGTCTTACTCAGAATTGACATCTAACTATTTTTTTCTTCTTTAAGAATTGAACAATAGTGTTATGCTTATGGAATGCTAGGTTTTGTGTTTTTTTCCAAAAAACTATTACAAATTTCCATTAACAGGAAGATGGGCACTTAAGGCCTACGCTCAGGTTCTTGAGATGAGAATTTCAGCCCCCCCCCGATTTGTAAATACCTATGCCTAGAAAGAATATTTTCCTATCTTTATTAGTTAGTATTGGACTGAAAAGTACTTCATTAACCTCATCTGATACAAGTGCTTCATATTGTCTCTTTCAAATATAAAAGCTTACTTTTCACAGAAAATATCTCTTTTTTGTGCATATTTATTGTAATTTTGTTTATTGCTGTTCAGTAATGGAAATATTCCACTCTTAGGATCTCTTTTACTCCTACCACACTTGAAAAATTCTCTTTTTTATTGTTCTGAGCCCTGCGAGCAATATAATTTTTCCTTGAGGCCTTTATGAATTTCTTTACATTTTAGCTTCTATTCCAGAAGAACCAGAATACCCATAATTGGGATATTCAGTTAACACACAGTTAGTGTTGTCTGTACCTGGTTCAGAGGAACTTCCATTTCCTACAAACACTGGGAATGTCTCCAGGATTGAGCTGTTCCAGATATACTGCTTTCAAGCTTTTCAGTTGCTAATATTTTGCTTTGAATAAATCCCTACATGATCCTTACTCCCCATTGTCCCTGCTTCCTTTGTGGCTCATATATGAATAATAAAAAAGGAAATATTGGCATTAACTGACAGCCCAAAAGCAGAAATAAATCTGAACATTGGATGAACGTTGCATGAACATTGTAATGATCAACATGTTGAATATACAACCATTTGCACAAGAGTTTGGCCCCTATTAATATTTTTATTATTCTGCTATCTTTCCTTAAAATTGCAGTGCAGCAAACCAAAGCTTGTCCAGTTTTTGGACCTGGATATTTAAGGTGTTTGGGATGCTTTTATTTTGCTGTGGTAATTTCTGATTATTTTTTTTTATTATTATTTTTTCCCAAAAAAAATATTAATGTTTTTGAGAGCCAGGAAAAAGTAAAACATGAAAATACTGAAGAGCACCATCCCTAATACTGAAACATGTACAGAATCACATACGTAGTAGTCTGAATAGGCATTAATTATAACTATTGGAAATGTTTACATGGCATATTTCTTCTTTCCTTGTGTGTATACATGTACGTATTTATATGTATGTACATGTATTTGTATATATCCACACAAAAATATGCATATGCTCATAAATAAGTACAGACTGAATGTGCATCAATTATAGAGTCATAGAATAATAGAACAGTTAGAGTTGGAAAGGACCTTAAAGATCATCAAGTTCCAACCCTCAGCCATGGGCAGGGACACCTCTCACTAGAACAGGTTGCTCAAAGCCCCATCCAGCCTGGGCTTGAACAGTTTAATGAATGGGGGAACCACAATTTCTCTGTGCAACCTGTTTCAGTGCCTCACCACCTTCACAATAAAGAATTTCTTCCTGATATCTAGTTTGAATCTCCTCTCATTTACTTTAAAACCATTACCCCTCATCCTATCACTACACTCCGTCATAAAGAATCCTTGCCCATTTCTTCTGCAGGCCCTTATTAGGTTCTGGAAGAAGCTATAATGTCTCCCCAGAGTCTTCTTATCTCCAGGTTGAACAATCCCAACTCTTTCAGCCTGACTTCATAGGAGAGTTTCTCCAACCCTCTGATCTTCTTTATTGCTCTCCTCTGGACCCACTCCAGCAGGTCCACATCTTTGTTATGTTGGAGGTCCTAGAGCTGCATGCAGTGCTCCAGGTGGTGTCTCATTAGAGCAGAATAGAGGGGCAGAATTAACTCCCTTGACCTGCTGGCCGTGGTATCTCTCTGCTTCTCTTCCTCTTTCCACATGAATTGCTAGAAAATTTTAACTTTTATTGATTGAAATCACCTCTATTTATTTATTTCTTGAATATATATTCAAATATGAGTAAATATCCACCTGTTTTCCTGAATGAACTTTTATCAGTTATGTCTCTCAGCTTGCTCAGGGAAGACCATAAAACCTGGGTGTCTTCCAAACTGTCCTGGTCCACAAGAAGGACTGTCTGTTCTGCAAGAACATGGTGTACATGACAAAACAACAAGTAAAAGGATTTGAAATGGGCAGTGAGAGAACATGTACAGGAGGTATTTTTCGGTTTACTTTACAGAGTCTCTCTTGATATTTTTCCCCTTTGCATTCTCAATCTTAACATGGTTTTAATTTTTGTGGAAAAACCTATGCAAAGTGGGATCTTTAGCACAGATTATGTGATAAATGGGATGCCTCTCAGGAACATAAATCTGTGCTGGTGCATCCTGATGCAGAAATGGTGTTGACGTTAACGTGTCATTTTCCAAAATGCTTCAGTCCTTTGGGCTTGCCATGAAGGTAAGGATTTATCTTCTAATCTCAGAGCCACTTTTCTCTGTCTGGATTAGCCATGAGCAGGAAAAACATTAACATTTATGAACTGGGGATTAATAACACTCCAGAGCATATTACGTGGTCTGTTCGTCCCCTGCCCAGCCCCTTAACCTGTGTCTGAGATAGGTAGAAAATAAAAGTTGGTAGCACAAGCACCTGCTTACTTGGAAATATAACTGAATTACAAAACAGCTAAGGTTGGAAGAGATTTCTGTAGAGATTGCCCAGTCCAACTCCCGCTGATCCCAAAAGGGTCACCTGTAACAAATTTCTTAGTACCATGTCCGGACAGGATGTGAGTATGTCCATGGATGGAGACTACACAACATCTGTGGGCAATTTATTGCAGTGTTTGACCACCATCAGAGTTAAAAAGTTTCATCTTATGTTTAAATAGAATTTCCTGTATTTCTGTTTATGCCCATGGCCATATGCAAACTTGCTGGGGGTGCATTGTCCCATCAGTCAATTAATTAATACAGATATTAAAAAGGATTGATATTCATTATAGACCCTTGGGATACACCTCTAGTAATTAGTCTCCACAGCCTTTGCTGATCGCAAACCCTTTAAGAACAACAGTTAGGCAGTTTTCAGGCCACCTTGTTGTCTGTTTATCTATCCCGTATTTTATCAGCTTGTCAATGGCAGGTGATGACTTAAGCCTTCTATAGTCAAGAGAATCAAAATCCTCAGCTCTTCTTCCATCCGCCAAGATTATCTTTTGGTCATATAAGGCTATCAGATTTGTCAGGCATGATTTCTCCTTTGCAAATCCATAAAGACTACTCCTAGGACCTTCTTGTCCTTTTTGTGTTTAGTTTGCGTGACTACTTGCTCCATCACCTCCCAAGGACAGATGTAATGTTGACCAGCCTGCAGTTCCACAGTTCTTCCTGATTGACCTTCTTGAAGACAGGAGTGATGTTCATTTCCTCAGGAATCTCCCCAAATTGCCACGGATTTTCAAAGATTATTTGGAGTGGTCTCACAATGACATTGACCAGGACCCTCAACATTTGTGGGTACATCCCATCAGGACCCATGTTCTTGTGTATGTCCAGTCCATTAAAATGTTCTCTAATGTGATCCTCTTCCACCAAGAGTAAATCTTCTTCGGCTGTACTTTCCCACTGCTCCTGAAGATTTCTCAAGAGCCTCAGGAATCCTGATATTAAAGCTCACCAGTAAATACCAAGGCAAATAAAGTGTTCAACATCTCAGCCTTTAACATGTTGCAATCCTATAAAATAAAGTTGCAAGTGTATGAAATAAAGAAATAATCCCATCTTGAAGTCACTTATTGGTTTTCCTATTAGTCTTTCTTTTATACAAATAATTTTATAGGTCCAGATTAATTTCTGGTGCAAGTCTACGAAAAGCCTCAGATCAACAGAAAGGATAGGCTTGATGAGTAATCTTTTTACATTCCAGTCAATGATAAGCCCAACATTTTACTCACTGTTTCTCTTTGTGAGTTAATATACACTATTGGATTTCCTCTTCGTGTTTTCATTCTTGCTTTGCATTGGCATTTGATTTTTCTTCCAGTTTTTTGTTAGTTTCCTCAGGGAATGAGGCAAAGGAGTCATTAACAAGAAAGCCTTAAAAACCCAGCTTTTTTAAAAAAAATATTTAAAATAAAGTTTGCCTCTCCTTGTATCAAGCAACAGTTTACAGCTAATAATTTTTGTTGTACTGCTGGACAGGTTATTGGACTTATAGCCAGGAGAAAACATGTGATTATAATGATGTAAATCACCATTGGATTGAAGAAGAGAAACAGGAGAGAATAAGGACAGAACAGAGAAGAAAATGAGAGAACAATGACAACAAGAGCAATGAACCGTATCTTCAACTCTTGTGAATCATACATATGATTTATTAAAACTTATAGGCTAGTTTCTGCAGCTATTTGCTATTGTGTGAATCCAAAAACATGACAGAGAAATTTTGTTTTATTAGATCTGAGGTCAGAATCAAGATCATGTGGAAAGATTGAATGACACATATCCTCTTGTACAAGGAGATTCTTTCTTGTTCTGACGGTTCTGGTCCTGAGGATAGGAATGACATTCTAATTTGTATGTAATATGTACTAAATGGTAAAACTAAATCTAGCAAGGTTTCTGAAAGTGACACTGTTACCTGGCAATTCACACAGTTGTCATTTGGCATTGTACACTTTTAGTGACAGGGTAGCAGCAGTCTGATTCCTATTAGGGAGCACCAAGCAAAGTGTGGGGTCTGATCCAGCAAAGTAGCACTGGGTACACAGGAACACAAATAATATAAAGCTTGTTGAATTTGAGAAGAATTATAGCAATAACCAAAGTAAAATACTCAGAAGCCTTTCTGTCCTATATTCTTAAAACAAATCTGTCCTATATTATTAAAACAAAATCTTTCCCACCTTTATCCTTTCATTGCATTTCTATGCTGAAGATACAGAATATACATGTGGTAGCAGGATGGTGAGCTTCCTCTTACCAGAATTTCATCATATTCTAAGATTCATGAGATGAATCCTCTGGTACCTATTTTTTTTTCCACTGATCACTGAGACAGATAGTCTACAAACTTTCTTATAACTATTCATGTCTAACAGCAGGTGATGCAAACACCATTTCATATAGCTACAAAATTGTCCACTCCCATTTTTGTCAACTTGTTTTTAAAATAAGAACCTGGCTGCAAATGCATCTCCTGTTTCACAACAAATTTTGTTGTTTCCTCTGTTTTCAGTCTTTTTAACTGGATAATAACAATAGAGCAAATGTGGAATTTACTTTGGAATGAGGATCTGAAATAAAGTAGTAATGGCTTTTATCTGAATGTTGCTTTTTCAAAGAAAGTGAAATGATTCATTGTAATGCTCATATTTGATTTTATACATTATCAGCAGCTTTAAAATGATACCAGAAAGGTTGTACTGAAATGGAAACATCTGAATATTCTGTTCCCTTACAAGCTCATCAGAACAATTTTCTCAAATTTGTTTATTTATTTTATTAGACATCATTAGGAACTCCTCCCTTTTTAAAAAATAAAAGAAAATTAATCTTTTGTGGATAAATATTATAGCTCAGCCATGTGCAGTATGAAGGGAGGGTTGCTCTATCATGTTGAAGAATCAAATAAATGCTTATGAGGGGAAAAAAAAAAAAGAGAACATCCCACTTTCACTTCTCCTGCATAAATAATGCAACCCAAGGACAATTAGCATTTGGAAAGTGGTTTCTTGTCATATCAAGCACCACTTCAGAAGCCAAATGATATAGACAAGTCCCTATTACAATGGAAAACACAGTGGGACAAAGGAAAGTGTTTCACTTCACTAAGAAAAATCCTTTATTTAAAGGCCAGCTGCAAAAGAGACAATGATCTTTGCTCCTGGACACCTACCAGCCATTATCGGGAAAGTTCCTCTGAAAACATACACATGCACTTACAACTTGGGCTCTAATGAGGGCTTTGCTGTTTGATGACGACATATCTGGCATGCTTTCAGAACTCTGCAGTCCCAATTATAAAGCTGTCCAGCAGGAAGACCCATTACAGATCTGAGCTGCCAGACCTTCAAAATGAGGTTGAAGAAAAAAAAAAAAAAAAAAAA
>VXBW01006082.1:82690-102602 GCA_013400375.1 Thinocorus orbignyianus | reverse complement strand
AAAAAAAAAAAAAGTGCCCAGAGCTAGACACTGTCGTCTCTGCTGCAGAACTGGCAGTTCATTTAATAACTTTCGAGCCTATGTCTTGGTATTACAAGCTTTAAAAGCTCCAGCTGAAAACAATCGCTATTAATAACCCGCCTGCTTTGCAATATGAAAGCAGCAGGTACAACAGTGAGACACCTATAATCCCCCCATGTTAGACAGCAGCAGAACAGCACTCAGCCAACCATGGAGGAGAATCCTATAAAAATACCCAAATCCATCTCTCCATGATGGATGGCCTTTGTACAAGCACTAAAGTGTATTCCCTTTAGTACCACTGTCTATTGATGCTGAGCTACTAAGTAAGCTGAGGGAAACTAGGAGGCGATCACCATGATAAAAAATAAAATGTATTGGGGATAAAGCTGAAATTTCGTTGAAACCATCATGATCAGAACAATATTGCCTGAGAAATGGGGGGCTTTATATCTGTCAACATGTCAGTGTTTGGACAGGAAACCACAGCCTTGGAGATTGGTGTCAGAAGAGGGATCTTTTTCTTCCATAAGCACCATGCATGTACCAACATGAAATACAAATGCAATCTTGCTGACTAGAATTCATGACAAGTAGCTCCTGAGAGAACAGTCTGAAACCAGTAGGACTTCTCAGATATTCCTAGAAGACTTCTCATATATTCGCTAAGCATTTACTCAGCCTTTACTCATGAAATACATTCTGCTAATTCATAGGACTCTTTCCTGAACAATTCAGCATTCTTTTCTGAGTTTCAAATTGAGCCCAATCCTGCATACCTTGCGTGAACTAATGAGAAGGAATCATTAATGCTGAGAGAATGACTCATAAGATTAAAGGCAACAGATAGGATCAAGTCCTACAGAAGTACTAAGACTAAAATCCTGATAGCATTAGTGGGATCTAAAGCTGATTGAAAGAAGAATTAAAAAAAAAATAAATAATTAGGAAAGTTGTGTTAACACTGTGATTTAGAAAAATAAAAACTATCAACAGAGTCACATAGGAAAAAGTTGACTAGTTGGGATTTGACAGCTGAGGGCCACCTTTCAGAACAGTATGGGCAGAGGGATGAATGTCCGAAGACTGAATAAACCATCCTGGAGGAATAACAGCATTGAAACCTATTTCCTCTTCGTGTGTGTGATAGGGATTTGAAGGAGGGAAGAATCACAACAGGTATGGTTGGAAGGTACCTCTGGAGTTCCGCTAGCCCAACTCCCAGCTCAGAGCAAAGTCGCCTTGAGCAGGTTTCTCAGGACCATGTCCATTTGGGATTTGAGCATCTTCAAAGACAGAGAATCTACAACATCTCTGGGAAATTTGTTGCATTATTTAACCACCCTCATAACTGAACAAAAAAAAAAAAAAAGTTTCTTCCTGTGTTTATATAGAATTTCACGTGTTTCTGTTTGTGTCTGCTGCCTCTTGTCCTGTCACTTGGCCTTCTCTACTCCTCCTCCTAAGGAATTTATACATAGTGGTATAAGATCCCCCTGAATTTTCCCTTCTCCAAGCTGAACAGTTCCATGTCTCTCAGCCTTTCTTCATATGCTAAATGCTCCAGACCCCTCATCATCTTCGTGACTCTTTGCTGGACTTGTTGCAGTGTGTCCATGACTCTGTATTGGAGAGCCTGGAACTAGACCCAGCACTCCAGGTGTGAGCCTGCTTCGCTTTCCTTTTCTAGAACCACCTTAGGTCTCTGAACAGGAAAAAAAACCTGTGGAGCAAGGATCCATAGGCTTTTATCAGGATGATTTAAAATAATTCAGTAGAACCACTGAGAAGAGATTAACAGAGAAAAAGAAAGTGAAAGCTATGTGAATAACCCTTACATCAACACGGGGAAATAGTGTCCACTTTCTGTTAAAATGTGTTTAAGAAAGATCTTGATTGAAAGCGCGAGATTTCTGAGGCTTCCAGGTCTTTGGAGTCTCCAGAGGGACGCTCATGAACAGTAAGCCTAGAGTTCAGCTGCTCTGATCTTGGTCATTTGCTGCAGAAAGCTCCAGTACCTTTCATGAGAGAATTGTCTGGCTAAACTCTGAATAAGACCCTTACAGGGTAGCCTTAGTACCTTTAGCAGTTTAAAAAACTTTTGGGGATGGGGAAGATTTCTCTAGGCTGAAATGCATGTCGCTCTCTGAGCTGAATAGATTTATTTTGTGCAGAAAATGCTTTAAAATCTCTAGGTTTGAGTTATCTGTGGTTAGGGAATTGCAAGTACTTTTCATGCCTGAAGACCATTTCAGACGCTTTGCTTGTGCACAAATAATTCAGTGTTTGGGGAAACAAAAACTTGCTATGGAGATCATCTGCAGCAAGGAACAAGAGACTAGCTTCTTAAGGAAAAGTATAAAAGGACTAACAACAAAAATGAAAATATTAAGGCCACAGGGCTAGATAGCCTGTTTCTCCTATACTATGTCATGATCCAAAGGATGAGACATGGAGTCAGATAAGATGGACACCAAGAATTATAATAAGTATTTCCCAACTACCGTCTTTGAGGATTTAAGAAAGAATATTTTCTTGGAGGCAGGTTATTCAGTAACCTGTAATAGTCTTATTTATTTGAGTTTGGGATTATTTTTGTTTCTTCATTTGTTGACATTTTGTTTCTTTTCTTTTCTGCCTTGTGTGGATGATTATATTTTTGCTTTGAGGCAGGCAAGCTTCTTATGAGAGACAGACACTGAAGCTATTAACTCCTGTTCTGACCCAGCAAAATGAGTCCTGTGTTCCTCCATTACAGGCTAGCTTATTTTGTTCATGTGGATCATCCAAATAAAGCAATGCATGGAAAAGCGTATACAGTCATCTGTGCTCTGTAGGTATAACGGGCTGTATTTTTGGAGTTGGATTCAGGTCACATAGCATTTTCACATTTAAATGCCATCTCTAGGATAGCTTGCCCAGGTTTTAATAGTACTCATTAAAGGGATGTAGGCAGTGATCTATAACTTCAGTGGTGTCAACTTAGTTTGAGTCCTCTATTACTCTTGCCCTGTTCCTTCCATTGGTACCATCACTGCTTAACCAATTAGCACAGACTAAATCACTAGTAGCATGAAACCCATCCCAAAACTTGCATAATTGTATAACCAAATATTATTTCGTATTGGAGAGTGATAAGAAATCTGGCTGCTTTCTGGAATGCTTGAGAGTAAGAAGGAAGGAGAAATAAGAACCAGATAAGAAGAAGAATTTATTAAGTTAAAGGATAATGTTGACACAAGAGTATCTGGAGGTAAATTGGCAATGAATAAATGTGAGATGGAAAAGGAAAGAAAATTCCTAATGTAAAAAAAAAAAAAAGTTAGTTTTTAATTGATATTCAGAACATGGGTCTTCCAGCTTTGTAATACGAGAAGCAGTGAAAGGAAACTTAATTCTCTTTTAATTCAATATATAATGAAAGCAATCTTCTGAGGTAGTACCTGCGCCTTGTGACCAGAAAGCCCATACTTTCCTGTGGCACTGATAGTGGAAGCAGAATTTGGTTCATATAAATTTATTTCTGTGTGTTTCACACATCTTATGGGAATTAATCCCTTTTTTTTTTCTTCATTAGTTTGAATATTCATTACATATTGCTTTTATCTCACTGTTTAAATGTTTATATAACTGTAACAAAGTCAGGCAGAGTAACATATTACATTAACCGATGTAAAAATTTTCACTGAATTTTTAAAGAGTTTAAATTAAGTTAGTGAGGACTCTAGCATTTAAAATCAGAAGCTTCAGTGCATACAAGTCATCAGGGCTGAGAAGCCACTTGAAAGTTCTACCTTTCCTAATAGAAGGATCTGGACACCTGTCCTATTCTGCCCATTGCCCTTAAGAGCCTCCAGGTCTGCAGAGGAAAGAGGTCTCTCACTTAATGAGAATAAGAAAATCAGGTCGCAGATTCATTTCTAAAAAGTTTTTGGCTTGTATGACCCAAAGGACCATGGGTTATGTCTTAATGCCACTCTTGAGACATAAGCTCCATCAGGAAATCTTTGCAGTGAATTGCAAGGTATGATGGAGATAATATGGGGTGTTTCACGTTCCTCAAACTGGGTAAGGTTAAATTTAAGCTTGGTCTTACATAGCAATGTAAAGATCTTACATGAAGAAATGAGATCAGCAGAGTAGATCTGAGCAAATAGTTTTACCTTGTGATGTGCATATTAAAGTCACCAGGAAAAGCAAAATTCTGAACTCCCTGACTTTAATGGACATCAGTTTTGTAGGTCTACAGTCGCATTACTTTGAATTTATTATGATTTGGAGGTTGATTTTTTATAATGCTTTCAACTGCTATTAGTTTTAGACCGAAGTTTGGATGCTCAGTACACAATCTCTTTTCACTGCAGACACCATAGCAAGATCAGTCTGTGTAACTATCATGTACAGGAAATTAGGATAGAGAATTTTCATAATTCGTGGGCTTGCATACAAATCTCCAATTTCTGGAACAAAGACAGCACTCCCTCTCTCAGAGCTGAAGATAAAAGCCTATGAGTTATTCTGAGGTACTAAAATATGGGGGAGACAGGGACCAGATAAAAGTCTTGGTAGATAGGATAGACAGGTATAAACACTAACCCTGGATGATATTTCAAGCAATAATCTAATCAATAAACATACGGGCAAATGAAAATGCAAATAAGCCACGGAGATATAAATGTTCAGGAAGAAAGAAAGATTCCTGTAATACTTACCTGTATTGCATCGACTTCAAGTAGCCCTTAAGTGGAACTGACGGTATTACAAACACAATAAGCACTTCTAGACAAACTGGAATAACAATCACTTCAGGAGCCTGGAAGCATTCACAATTCTGCTGTTGTCAACTCTTTCAGTGGCTTTAATTTTCAATGGTAAGCACAACTCCTATATAGTGTTGTCAAAACCGCAATGAAGTTATGTCATTGAATATTAAAGTGCTGGCCTGCAGAATGCCAAACACACAGATTTGAATTTCATGCTCTCTACTAAACATCAAGACAAATATGTCTAATTTCATAAAAACTTCACCAGCCCAGAAAGGCTGACAATCAGGCCCAGTGTTACCACTTTTCCAGCTGAAACAGGAATTTCTACAGTAAAAAAGCCCTTCCTAGGAAATCAGAGGAGGGGAGAAGAAGCATGAGATTAGGATTCATGGATGCAGCATGAGGTCAAAGCATAAAGAGGTTGGGGTGCTAAGAGTACAGTTCATCACTGAACAAAAAATGCATGTTTGTGTATGAAAATGTGCTCCTTGCGCTGTTCGGAAGAGGCTGGAAGGTGATTCAAGACGTATGTATGAAAATTGTGATATGTACCCCAAAAGACAGGAGCTTAATTTTCTGTGGAGTTTTACTGATTCCAACATTGGTTTTTGAGCTACGACAGTGACTTGTTCAACAGAAGGAGCAACATGCTCATGTCCCTGACCAGAATCCAGAGGGCTGTTGCCTTCCTACTCTTTCCTCCCAGCATCACTTTATGCTCCAAGATGTACTCAGGGCCTCTGCCTCTCACTGTATCCAGGAGAATAAAGATGACTTTTGGTAACCTTTCTGGAACCTTTTAAATCTACTTATGTCTAATATGTGCATTATCACAGGTTTTGTGCAAGACTGCAAACAGTAGTGATGGGCTGTGGCCACTGGAAAAAACATGGTGGGGGCATATGAACATGAACTTCATGGAAATTTCTAGACTAGAGATGTAGTTTTCTTCTGGAATGCTTTCAGAAAAGGATTGGTTTGACCTCGAAAGTAACATTTTTTACCCTGTTCCATGGGATGAATAGGTGCCCAAAGCTTGCCAATTATACTCGATGCTCAAAATAGACTGGATTCTGATATTCTGGACAGAATGAGTTCCATGCTGAAATATTCCTGGCAGGAAACAAAATAGAGAAAATTAATTGTTCAGTCTTATTTGGTCTACAGTTTATAGATAGCACTGTGGAAAGAAATCTTTACTGTGCTGGGTTTGTGCTCTGTGACCTCTTCAGTATGAGACTGAAATGCACTGAACTCTTTTCACCTAGGTATCCTAAAGCTTTGAAAATTAAAAATCGTTCATTACCCTGCCTGCATTTTTATTGCCTAACGAATAATCAACAATTATAATAATTAATGGGAATTTTTTTTGTTGTTATTGTTCCATTGAGCAACAAAAGCATATTAGAAACACCACATTTCTCCCAAAGTTACATTGGTTTCGAGATATTTCCCTCTGATAATTGTATTTCCTTGGGGCAGGGGGCATCTCTATGCTCACAGAAATCTTTTGGATGCTCTGTTTTGCCAGTGCTTATGCCCTCTGAGATCTTGCATTATTAATAATACTAATTATTGCAATTATTTATTATTAGATGAAGAATGAGAGAGTTTTCAACAATACACAAAGCACAGAAGAGGATGTAAGTCTTATCCTGCAGTGGTTGTGGTTGAAATTTTAGACCCTTATGTAGAGAGAAGCCCCTGAAAGAGAGAAATTTTACTTAGCAAAACCAGCTGTAAAATAGACACTGAAAGTAAGTAAATATAAAGACCTCGTACATTGCTGGACTTACTCAAAATGTCTCACAAGGGGGGCTGATAAACCAAAGTATCATAAATGGTATAGTAAACCAGAACACGGATCAGTGTCTGGAGCTGATTAACACCTGATAATGGCATGAGGTGTACTTGAATTTTCCATAGGAAATGTCCTCTCTCTTTTCTGGAAGATAGAGAAGTGCTTGGTCACGAAGATGCAGGTGTACTAAATGTACAACCATAGCTCATAGTGTACACTGTTATGCAAGTTTTCTGAGCTAGAGTAAAGATAAGAGGGAGATGCTAGATCTGCAGATGTAGAATCAGAGCTCACAAGCCAATAGGAGAGACAGAGTTCAGACACCAAACAGCTTAGAGTAATGACCCAGGGTAGTGCAAGGTCATAGCATAGTGTGATGGCACAATAAGCTGTCCTAGTCAAAAGGGAAATTTCACATCTTAGATTTGCAGCAAAGCCTGTGTTTGTGTTATGTAGGATAATGAAAGCTCAGAAGTGGAGGCTGGTGCTTTGAGAAAAATTGTCTTCAGGGAGTGTGGTGTTGAAGAGGAGCATGCTGTCTGGAATGCTGGCCTACCACATCTACTGTATCTTTGCAAGAAATAGAGAATGACATCTGGTTCTTTTCCTGTAACTTAAAAAAGTGGAGGTCTCTAACTCATGTAGTGAAACAAAATCTTAAGCAAATCTAGACGCACTTGGAAGTTTTTGTGTTATTTTTTTAATTCTCTTTTCTAATTGTCAAGCAGATGTCTGTTCATCACTTCATAACTTTGTTTAGATAATTTAAAGTATTGGTCTTTGCGTAGAACTGGAAAGCAACTGGTAGTTGATATAGGTCAAATATTGTGTCTTCAGCTTGCTATAAAGCTGGAGAAACACAAAATGCCACCTGGAAGCTACAGAACACATGCAGTACACCTAAGAAAGCATGTGAGGAGGCCAGACAGAAAAAACAGAAAAAATCATCTCTGTAACTATGACAGTGACGTTAGTGACTTACAGAAGATTTTAGGTATTATTACTCCCTTCAAAAGATGAGTGTGCTTCCCCTGTGCTTTTCTTTCTGACACATGCCTTCCTACCAAAACGCACAGCAAGTGATTTTTATATTTGAAACATATTCTATGGAATAAAGAACAACAGATGTACAATTGGAAACGGATCCAATCCAAAAGGCTGCTTCTGAACAACATCTGACTCAGGAGCCTTTTTCTTGTTTTACTTTTTTNNTTTTTTTTTTTTTAAATTAAACCAATCCAGAAACAGAGAGGTTTTGTGGGTTCTGTTTTTTTTATTTCTTTTTCATGTAGACCACTCCCCTACATGCTGAAGGAGTCGTCCTACTTTAGATTCCAAATGGCGTATTGCCAGCAGAGTATGTATTAGATACAATCACAGAAAAATAGCATTGCAAAGAGTCTTAAGAGGCAGTGTAATCCATGTAGTTCTTTCCCCAAGGCAGGATCAACTACTTAAGCCATTTGCAAGAGAAGATTGTCTATCTCTTGTTCTCATAATGACCAGTGATGAATTGCAAACCATGTACTTATATATATTACACCAGAATTTGGAGAGTACAGGTCAGATTAAAGTCTCACTTGCCGACACTCTGCAAACTCATAAGAAGAAGCAATTCCAGTTCCAAGCAGATTTCAGTCTCAGTAGAAAAAGCAGCCAAGGGAAAGAGAAGTGACATGTCATCCTGCTTATTTTATACGAAACTTCTAACTTTTCAGCATTAGCCTAATCCATCTTTTCTAAAGGCTGATGGTAAACCTCCAACTCACCACCACTGGAGTTAACAAAAGGCACTACAGAGTGCACAAACAATATGCAGAAAAGACAAAAACTGAATGTGAGACTCCTGTATAAATCAGATCTCTCACACCTCAGTGTAGTAACAAAGATTTCTATACCTCGCATGAAAGTTTTGTCTCAATGCACATTTACAAAAGAATATGGTGCCTTTAAAAATAAATAAAAAATAAAGCGTGGCACATGATGGAGTTTTCCCAACACAGCATGCAGCTGTGGAGCCAAATAAGCTTATCCACATTCCCTGAGCGATGGTTTATGTTTTGACATTGACTAACTCATCCATGCTCAGGGCACAAGCACTCAGACAATCTCCATCACCAGTTTCCCATTAGAAATCTTGATCTCTGCTGAAACAAGCTCAATTCCCTTCATTATTTCCCAGCCGACAGACAGCTTGAGAGGGAGGATATTACAAGTGTCAGTCTCTTTGCCTCCGGACAGGCCATGGATGACATAAGAAGGAGAGAAACAAACAAATAAAAAATATCTCTGTTTACGTGGCAACTTTTTAATGTGTTTGCTGTACCACTATGCTTCATTTGTTCTCCCAAAACTAGTTTACCAGGATTATGTTCTTGGAAATCCTTCAGCAAAAGTGTTTTGTCTCCACTCTTTCTCTAAATTTTTGTTAGGCTTTTATTATTTCACTGAAAGAAAGAGCTGGCAATCCATCTCGAAGAGCTACTTTATTATTAGAAGGAGTTATAGAGATCCTTAAATTAATCATTGTGTGAAATCTAACAAGCATTTTTAAGAAAGGTGTTGTTTTCTTCCTAAACAAGACAAAGAACAATAAGATGAATCTTAAAGTAGACTTTTCCATAAATATCTTTTATTAGTATTAATACTTGCATCATTTTGGCAATGAGAGGTCAAGATCAAGGTCTGTAAGTTAACTGGAATTGTCATAGCTCCATTAACCGAAGCAGAGGTGTGGTGCTTTGTTCTAAGAGTTAGTCATAAACATAGTGAAAGATAGTCCCTGACCCAAACAGCTTTTCAAAGGCAGAAAACAGACAAAATTTAAAATAAACATGAAGAGCAAAAAGAAATTGTATTTTCCACTCAAAAACAAACAGACAAAAAAACCCCAGTCATTTGAGGATACGAGCTGGTTCTGAATGTATGTGCAAGTGTTTTCTCATTCTCTCCTCTCACCCCTGTGTGTTTGTGGGTATAGCCCATAGATTTCTGTGTGAAGGTGCTCCAGAACTCTTCCAAGCAGTAGAAGAGTTTGTGGCTATGTCAATACAAGTAAATTAAACATTTATTGGCCCATTCCTGGCAACTGAGTCTGAATGTCATGAAATGGCCCACATGCATATATAGCATTTCCTTAGCTTCTAAAACAAGATTTTAAGTAGCGGTTAAGGATGGTCTTTGACCCATGCTAGATACCCAATCCATGCCAAGGAATAGTTTGGGAGAATAATAATTGTTGTAAGCCAAAGCCATATCGGGAACTGTTCTAACTATTTAGTAGCATCAGTAATCATGTTTTTCCGCCCATGAATGTTCCCAGACAGCGCTTTATTCATTAACATAGCCATTCCCTACTGTGCCTCAGGGGAGCTGCATGATGGCCAGTGAAAAAGCATCAACACACAGGTGAGTTTTATTAAATGCATGAGTAATACCATCTGAGAAGAAAGATAATAAAAGATTCTTAGTGTGGGGATGTGACTAAGGTAGTTATCACCAAAGAGGTTCTGTAGCCTCTGGAATATGAAAATATTAGTATGGACCACATTAAAAATTAAAACACTTTCCTTTAGCTGTTCACCATTTTGATGAAATTTTTTATTAAACCCCCCCCCTTTTTTAAGTATATTAAATACCCTCTAACAACAAGCAACAGAATCAAAACATCTACATTTTGGCACTAAAATAAGGAGGAGAAAAACGAAATACAGAATCATGGATAATAGAAATAATGCAAAATAAAATAAGTCAAAAACCTAAGGGAGAATGTGTGTAATGTCTCAAGAAATCTAGTAACGACCTGCTAGAGGATGGAGGAGAAGGAGGTATGTTTTGCTTTATTGTGTATTTCTGTAGAGTGCAGTAAAAGAAAAATTCTACCATCTGTCATCTTCAAGAAATTGGCATGCTATGACATTGGACAGGTTTGTTCCTACTTCCAATCTGCTGCTCGCTCATTTCTGCTGAACATTTTTGTTCTCCACTTCTCCCACGTAATTTTTATTTTTATCATTATTATTATTATTATTATTATTTGGAAGTTGGATCATGTTCCATTATTTTTCTATAGCTTGAATTCTTCAAGCTAGAAGAAAATAAAATCATAATAGTCATAAAAAAAGAACAATCTACCAAAAAAATCCTTGACTGCCTCCATTACCCAGCCTAGTCTTTTATTTTGATTTTTTTCCAGATGGCATTTGTATATACTTTTAAAGGTGGTTAGGCTTCCCTAAACCACTGTTTGGGATATAATATTAAATATTAAATAAACACTAAAGGAAATGTGTCATAATGAACATTGAAGTAGCATTAATTTTTACTTATATTAAAATCCACAAGGCTGTATAAATTAAATTTATGTAAATAGGTTATATTTCCTATTAGGTACAGGATGTTTCTTCAGGATATAGCAGGAAAATGGCTCTGTCAGAAGTTGTGATTGCAAATCTGAATGACAGGATTCCCTTGCTATATGTCACAGGAAGCCCTGCATGTGAAATTTATTTAACTCAGCTGGCCTAGCTGGGATGTATCAGGCTAGCATTTCTCATCTGATCTCCCAAACTGGGAAATCTCTGCCTCCTTTAAATGCTCCAAAGAGAGCACACTGAAAAAAAGAAGAGCTTATCATTTCTCACTGACAATCAAGAGGACTTAGACAACCATTTCAGGGTAGAGGTCTACCTTTTAGACTGTAAATGTTACAGTAGAAAAATCTATTCTTAAATTACATCAGGAGTGCCACTTTCCTAAATCTACTAGGTCAGGGATTTGAAAGGGTGAAGCTCAAATATTGTAGCATTATATTCAAAAATGAAGAAGAAGATTCAATTTCCTTGAGTTCCTTCAAGCAACCCATCAGGTCCTGAATAGAAAAAGAGGTCCTGAATAGGAAAAAGACGAGAAAGAAAGAAAAAAGAAAAAAAAAGAAAAAAAAAAAAGAAAAAAGAAAAAAAAACCCAGGTTTTAATTCTGCAGCTACAAAAGATTTTCTTAGAATTCATCTTCTTCACATACCAGATTTCCAGTGGTTGGTACATCTTCATATTTCAATCATAATTTAGCTAAAAAGCAGACCTTAGGAACGTCTACATGTCTTTCAGTAGAAATTTTAGAATAAATGTTTCAAGGTTAACAAAGTTAATTTGCAGAAAAAACATACAGGAGTAGAAAAAGATGAAATTTCTGAATTGTTGAATTAAGAAGGTCCACATGACACACAAATACATTTGCAGTAGATTACTGCAAGAAAATTTCCTTGTTGTTTCAGTAAAATGGCTTTTCAGAATTATTAAATTCATTTTTGAACCAGATTTCTTACTGGTGTAAACTGAGATAGTTACATGAATTTTGGTGACCTGAAATTATTGTAAATATATCGTTAAAAGAGGATAAAATTTTTCGGGGGGGGATCATTTTTGTTTGGATTAGAGAATATTTCATGGTGGTTTTCATTTAACTTCCAGGGAAAGGATGAAGATTTGGGATTATCAAGGAAGACAAAGAAAAGCTAGAAAAGGATTTGTTAGGTTGAAGCTGCAGATAGATCAGCAGAGAAAAACTCAAGACTCAAAACACTGAGAGTGGTGATGACTCAGGGGAGTTACACTAGGCTTGAGCAGTAAGTCTCATAGCACAGTTTGGCCCACGGCCTGGAGAAGAGTCCTCTTGCTGTCTGTCAATGTTCAAGCAAATATTCCTCAAACTTCACACTCTTTTTATAGTGTCTTCCATCTGGGGATCTGTACATCAAGGTGTAAGATAGATCAAAATTGGTCAGGTAGTTTATAATTCAGGGGAAAGTGTTTCTAGCCTGGTGACACATGCTTTGTATTCAATAAATAATGGCATTTACAACATCTGTGAAAAGAATTGCCCTAGTAATTAAGATGTAAGTAGACATATTTCTCATAAGTCAAGTTTAACAGAGCAATTGTACCAGTATTAATGATTTAATGTAGGATTTTTTGGTTTGTGGTGTTTTGGTTTCATTTTGGAGGGGAGAGGGATAACAGTTGGAAAGTGGCATTTGTGGAAATTCCAGGAGAAATAACTGATTTCTAGAAATTTTATCAAGTGAAAATAAATACAAGCAAGGCAGATAAATGAAGAAAAGCCACAAAATAAGAAAAGACAAGTGCAAATTCCTTGATTTGTTGTGACCTCCCTCGTAAAGAATATGTTTCTATATCCTTTGCACAACACAATGCAGTATTTGACTCACCAGTGAAAGCACAGAAGTTCTATCCACTGTCTCTAGAAAACTTTGATCACCTCAAATGACTTGATCCTGAAGTCATTGTGTGAGCTGCAACTGATATTATCTTTCAGTTTTCAATGATGGAAGAAACTGAGACAAGCCAACTCCTCTCTGAGGACTTCTAAAATTCACCCTTTGTTCCATCCCCTTCTTCTAATTAAACATAAAACAATGGAGACAAGAAACAGAAGAGAAAAAATAACATAACTTTTTTGGCCCCTGGAAACCTTCCTGGGGATGGGTTCTGGCTCTGGAACTGGTGATGAGTTTGACACCCAGCTTACAAGAAGAGTAAGCCAATCAAGAGGTACTTCAGCTCCCTCCACAGGCTTCACACAAATGGTCTCACTCATGATTTGTATCTGGCATTCACAGGAGGTGAACAAAGTAAATTATTCATCAGGCAAGGGTGGAGAAAAAGGTGAAGGAAAAAATCCTTCCTTGTCCATTCAGGTAGTGAGAATAAAACATGGAGCATGTCATTAGCATATACCAGGAGACAACTGCCATACCTTCTGCCAGTATCATTTTTCTCATCAAAACCCCTTTGTTGTCCTGACTGTAACAATACTTGGTTGTCCTTTTGTTACATTCTCATTTGCTTCTGGTTATCCACTCATTAGCCATCAAACTCTGCTGTCATGAGCCACTACTATGCAATTTTTTGGTTCACTGTGGGTCAAGAATAACAAATATTTTTGATTACATCTTATTTTCTTGGTGTCTTGGAGGGGGGAAAAACAAACAGTTAATCTATTTCATTTTACTGATTACCATCAGGAGTTCTGGATGGGTAATTTTGTGTCGTTACTCTGTCCCCATCTCATAAAGTTTCATTTACTGCCTTTTTAAACAAATGATGACTCCAAATCTATTTGTCACACAATAGCTCTCAAACATGCCAAACAATAACTATTACTATTCTTGGCTTGTTTGATCCAAATGGCATTTGCAGACATTATTCCTCCCTTCTCCTTGATATGACTTGAATAGAAACCTTTAAATAAATAAAACAAAACCCAGAGCAAACCTCGAAAACAATAAACCAACATCCAAGCCCTGAAAAATAATCACAAAAACAGTGGCTGTTACCGTTGTAAGTGGGGAAATCCAATTATGAGATGTCAATATTGTTCTCTTTTCAATTGCTTCAAAAAGATTCATATGTGTATAATTTTTAGGTTGATTTCATTGGCTTTGTCAAAAAGAAACAGAAATTATGTAGCTGAAGGAGGACTTAACCCCCAAAATTCTTCTTGTACATAAACATGCAAATACACGCACATACATACACGCACACACACAGAGTGATCGATATCAATTTTCAAATGTTCTATTGATTTCAGTAGCCCTTAATTTCAAGACAAACAATAGTTTCTTTTGTAATTTCCATGCTGCTGATATAACTGCCATCATTGCTGACCTGTATGTTGTCAAATAATATTGATTGGGTATGAAATGAAGCAGAAAGGTGTGTGATGGGAGGGGAGAAGAATATGGGTGCCTTCTCATTGTACTAAAGGAATAAATAAAATGGTTGTAACAAATTTATCGATCAAGGAGGTGAGAGGGCTTGGCCCTCAGGCTGGGTTTTGGCCTCCTTGCAAAACTTTGCACCCCTATACAAACTGTTCTCCCTTCCTCTGTCTGTGTCTCCCACTCTCCCATGGTGATGTCTTCTACCTTTCATACCATAGAACTCATGCAAGGGGATTTTCAGCTTGAATTAATTATATGTACTTCTCTATTAAGCCAGGAAAGAAGGATGATTTTATGACTAAGCCACTGGTGCCTCAGGAGACCCAGGTTTTCTCTCTCCTGTACCAGTGGCTGATGAATCCAGATGCATATTTCCAGATCACTGACAATAGTGCATGGTCCCTGTGCATGACTCCTCAAGGCAGGGCTACAATTTCTTGTCTGCCTCGTCTATTAAATTGTACAGTTTTTATGATGAGGTATAGTGATTGAGGCATTTCATACAGCTCTTTGTGAGCCCTATGCTTGAGCTTATGGAGTCTGCAAGTCTACAGATACGTTTCTGGAAGTGCTGTAACCATAGCAAGTAGCATGACTGCAGGTGTGCAGAATATGGACCAGGAGGACAGCTCCAGGATTAGATTTCAGAGCTCATTTGGGTGACTAGAGCATTCACCAGAATTGTCACATCCTTAGATTTATTTTGCAGGACTCCATCAAGTATCTTGTGCTCTCTAAATCAATATTAAATCCAAAGTATCCTCATAATCATGTCTAAACTTGGAGTTATGGATATTTGAAAGAAGCCTCTGGCTCTCATACAGAAAGGAGAATATTCATTCACTTGTCTGGACCACATGCTGACCGGTGTAATTATATTCTGCCAGCTCAGATTTCTCCAGCAGTATCTGCTGGCTTTGATATCATTCTTAACTTCCTGTCCTGAGCTGCTTTGTAGTATTGCTGTGTGTTTTAAATCATCTGAATCAGCCATGTATCTGCAGTGATGGTACCACAGCTGACTCATGCATTAGAGTACATATCTCAGACCAATTAATCTTCCTCCGAGGAAACTGCATAAATAAAAATCTTATGACTACATGTTATCCAGAACCTTTCATCCTAAAACATTTTAGGATGTCTTGCTAGACTATATATATGCACATATACATACATATATTTAGGTATATACACACAGAGTGAGAGAGAAGAAAGGCCAGTAAAGCAGTGTTTGGATCCAAATTTGGGTCATAGCTGTGGAAGATCCAGCTTCAGGGTGTTCTGATACTCTGAGGACTTATTTACACTAACAGTTCACTTAACTGACTTCATTAGGATTCAAGAGAATTTAGATGCAGTATGCTAGGTTAATCTATAGCATAGACATAAGCCGATGGGTAAAATCCTAGGCCCCTTTGGAATCAATGTACAAATTCCCAAAGGACTGAAAATTTCTTTCTGTCTAGGAATCATTCCCTTCGGCATGACAGTGCACCCCTCACTGGAGTGGGAAGCAGCTGCAAAGCTTTAATGAATGAAAAAGAATATAATATCCAACTAAAACTAGAGTGGGAATTATAAGTAGGCAAATCAACCAGCAGTTACTCAAATTTAAATCTATTGAGGATGCTGGGGTTAATGACTAGTTTATGCACTACATTTCCTTCCTTTAATATTATTTTAATATTGTTGTATTTTATTTTAATTACATTCAATCTTAGTTTTTCTGTTACTTTACAGAGGGAGTGCATTTGTGCTTGCTAGCTTGGGAAAAAAGCAAGAAGCAAATGTCAAACTTACACCACCACATGGGATATAAAGCTTGGTTTAATTCTGGTTAAGACAGATCTAAATTAAAACAACTTTCCCTTCCCTGTGGACCCCTTATTTAAAGATGACAGTTCCCCGTGTGTGTGTGTTTGTGAGACTGAATGTGTTACTGAAGGATCATGAACAGAGCCCGAGAGAGATGTAGAGAAAAAGAACAGATAGATATAATGGATGATTTCAGATACTAAGTCTTGTTTGAGTTTCACACCCTTTTGAAACGCGTATGAACCTCTTCTGTGTGAGGATGTCTTTTACCTTTCAGTCTGCTTTGGAGAACAGCAAAGTCACTATAAGAATCACATGGGATATGGAGAATGATAATAGTAATGGAAAGAATCTATTGTAGAAGACTGGTCAAGAGTTTTTAAACTGTCTATTTGGATGTAAGAAAAAGGAAAGTCTGCACACTTTCTCTGTGTTCTACTATATTCTCCAAGGATTTATTTATTTAGTTACAGGGAAAGTACAAAATATTCTGGAGACTCACAGAGATAAAAATCTCAAATACTAGAATTTGGTTGCTAACTGCTAAAAAGGACTGTTCAAATGTGGTAACACTTGTAGAAATATGTGCCAGCAAAACCAAAATGGTTAAATAAATAAAGGAAAGATAAAATAGATGTGAATGGAACTGTAAGCATGAGGTTGTTCAAATCTCTAGAACCAACTGACAGCTTGGGAAAGAAAATTCTATGGACAAATTCATTTTCCCCCACCCCTTAACTTCATCTGGTCGATGAATGGCATTCCTTCACAGTTTTATCAATAGAATGTAATTCTAGACAGATCAGTCTGTCAACAAGGAACAACATCAAATCATTTTGTCGGTATCAATAAATCACTTGAGGTTTATTATTTCTTTTCTTTGTTTGTGGATGAAATGGGGCTATTAAAATGTCTTTTGTAACCCAACGTAAGAATGGGGGAAGACGCTTCATTGTAGACAAAGCACACAGCGCAGGGGAAATTGCCATCATACAAAGAACTACAGATTGCAAAAGATGCAATAAAGTGAATGCAAAAGAACCTTTGATTATCAAGTGCCTGATTTTTAAATGGATCTGTGATGACAATGATATTTTGAGGTTCTGGTGTGGAGCTCTTTTGTACAAGCACACTAAAAACATAAAATCATATTGATCATTGCATTGAAGGGCCTGAGAGGCAGTTGTTATCACTGACTAATATATAAAAGGTTTGGGAATGTCCTATTTAGTGGACATTATTAGTCAGGTGGTGTCTGCTTTTTGTAGAAATGTTTCCAATTTCTCATCCCAAATGTTTCCAGTTTTCTTACAAACATTTGAAAATGTTGATGTGTGTGTGTGTGTGAGGGTTGATCAACCATATCTTCTGAAAGCTACTTCCTCAAGTTCATCATTACAGGAAGACATACTTTTGTCCCACCCACTCCAGTACTTTCTCCCACTTTCATGTTGTTAATTCCTGCCCCTTTTCATCTACTTCTCAACCACTTATGGCTCCACCAAGCGAACCACAGAGGTCAGAGCACCCCTGTTAGTACTGGCCATGTCCTGAACAGTATGAGCTCTGGATCACAAAAAAAAAAAATATTGTAGAAGACCAAAGCTTGGGATTTTTCCAGCTGACATTGTTTTAAGCCAGAACATCCCACATTTTGGTTGACCTTGGTTTATGTACTTTCATACAGCCATGGAAACATCTTTGTCATTATCTGGCATGCCAAAAGAAGAGATGGATGAGTGTAGTTGTCTTTACCTTTTTGTAGGTCCCCAGAATTGGCTAGGACAATATGGTGCAAACTGTCTTATATCAAACAGGAACAGGAAAATCGGGAGCTGTTTTGCTAAATAATAAACTATATGTCATCACAAAAAGAAAAGTCCAAACCAACCAGTAGATTCATAAGGATAATGACTTTCTCTTCAACAGATAATTCCGGACAAGAACTCACCAGGATACTTGATATACCACAGTAGAAAAAGAAATAGATGTAGCTTTTTGTAACTAAGGGTATGCTTGAGTCTTCAGATGATCCTTACCCTCATACCAGGTGATCTCAGGTGCTGGGACCCTTTACAAATAATTCTAGATTTTTGTGAAGCTCTAGAGCTTCAAAGGATGCAATTGCTGGAGCGATGAGCTTTCACATGAAACTGCAGCATGCATTGCCGGAATAGGGCTTAGTAAGTTTAAATGAATATGTGAAGATGAATATTTGAGTTCATGTTCTCAGAGCAGGATGAAAGTAAACTAGTCAGTAGATTTAAAGTTGCCCATGTCAGGAAGGCAACTGCCTAATTCTGGGTTGTTAGAATAATTGACGCCATCTATTTGGTATTCATAGCCTTAAATGCTCTTCTAAGTCTAGTCAAGTTGGTAACTATAAGTTTATTGCCACCTCAGTAGCTGGCTCACAGTTAAGGTTCTCTTATAGTGATTGAAATTCAGACCTCCTCAGTTGTGGATGACTGGACTAGCTTCAAGACAATATATTGTTTCATGCATGGAAATGTTTTATTTGTGCCAAAAATTTTTCAGATGTGTTTATGAATGAGCTGAGAAAGTCCAATGATTTGAGAAAGCTTCAGACTAGTCTTTCTGTTTTATATAGGCTGGCAAAGAAGAGATACTAATGAAATTCACTGGATAAACAGTAGTCCCACTGCCCCTTTTGGTACCTTCTTAGTCCCTTCAATATTTTAAAAAATCTGTACAGAATGAAACCTTTTCTATCAGAGGGCTTGTGCTCCAGCCTGTTCAGAGTGCCCAAAGCCATGTAGTTGGACTACAGTCCTAGGAGAGAAGTGTAGAACAGGTTCTTAACTTATGGGCCTAAGTGTTGTATGACAGTGAATTTGGACCCAGGTGGTTTAAGTGATAACTGGGCAAAGACTAACCACAAACCTCTTTCATTAATCTAACTCTGCATCAAGCAGCTGACCATTGAGTGCTGGAGGCTCTTAGCCTGAACCAGCTGTCCCTTAGACAAGAGCAAATATATCAGTTGCCTGCATCCTGGTTGCTGCCCTGGAAGAGAGCCAGCGTGGGATGGGGGAAGAGCAAATGATCCAGGCACCAAGTCACGCAGGGCGTCTTTCACTCTGGATAGATTGGGAAGCTGTGCTCCTAAGGCAGAGGCCCTGGGGAAGGATAATGCTTCCCTGTGCCCCAGTCTTCCTGTCTCTAGTTTTCTAAGTTATATTTCGTCCCCTCGTTTTCCACACTGCCCATACTTACTGGCAGGTATAGTCCATGTGAGAACAAACTGTAAATGCCTCAGAGTTTGTTCATTTTTGTTGTTGTTGTTTTGTTTTGTTGTTCCTTTTCTTCCTCAAGTCCCCAAAGAAACATCAAAGTACAAAGCAAAGAAACCAATACTGAGAATAAGAGTGAAAGCCAAACAAAAAGACAGAGAGGGGGGTGAGGGGAGAAAAAGAAAAAGAAAAGAAGCTAGTGATGGCCCTGGGGAACTTTCTTCAAGGGGGTTAGGTTTCCTTCAGAGAAAGTTTAGATATATTTTTGTTTGTTTGCATTTTCAAATTGTCCTGTTTGTGCACATTCAGAGGAGGAAGAACAAAAGCAATGCAAATTTCAGGGGAGGTGTTTGGTGCAGCAAGCTGCTGGCAGGGCCACCTGGCTACTGCAAGCAGCCCATTGCCCGCTGTGCTCACCTGCTTAAATATTAACAACGAGGGGGGAGGCGGAAATGTATCAATTAAACATCAGGAGTGTCTGAGCAGGGAAATGGATTGCTTTCAGGACACA
>VXBW01006082.1:62023-76346 GCA_013400375.1 Thinocorus orbignyianus | reverse complement strand
TTTTTTTTTTTTTTTTACCCTGGTTTCTGAAGGAAATGAGGCTTATCATGGTCAAAGAGCACGTGCACTTCTGCCTATCTGTCTGTCTGTCTCACTTTACAGACTGATTAGCTCATTTCAATCAAATTTAGCTGAGGGTTGGAGGTGTCAAGGATATTAAATTACTACAAGCTTCAGAGAAACGGCATCTGAGTAGCAGAGAAACACTCTGTGAGCACTGCCGTTAAAGGCAGGCTGCAGCGTGGGCCCACTCTCATTAGAAAAGAAAGAACCCACACAGGAGAACGCGGTTTTGAACCTCTCAGCCACAGGATCAGGGTTTGCACCTTCCCTGACACAGCACAGTCCTGCCACCAGGCACAAAGTCAGTGAAAACCAGGCTTCATTAGTTCTGTTGATCACAGAATGAGTCTTTTTTAAGCCGTTGAGTCTAAAAGTACATTTAAAGCTGTGAAAGAAGTTCAAGGCTTCAAGCCTTGGAAACTACTCTCAGCTATTTCTCTACAGAACGCATATTATTAATCATGTTAATTACAACAGTGCCTGTGGGCCAATCAGGTATGGGGCTACACTCTGCAATTAGGCACTGAATAAACACCAAATAGTAGCTGGTCCTAGCCCTGGAGAGCTTCTTAGTCTTATCAGACAAGTCACATATGAGTATGGGGAGAAGCTGGAAAATGTGGTGTCAGATGTGGCAGTGTTCCCATCTGTGCTCAGAATGAGGGTAGCTAGCCTCAGGTCTTTCTCTTCATCATACAGGGCATTAGTATTCTGGAATTATTCTACGTATTGGATGGTGAAGTTCCTTTAGTTTTCTGCTTCAGAAAAGAATGGCTACGGTACCATCCTGAAACAAAATAATAGAATTCTGAAGAATGATGTAGTAAGATGCCTTCCCATAGTCTTTCCATGGAGAAATGAAGTTTACTAACAGCAAAAATATTTTTTGCTATTGACAGTAGACATAATTTGTATGGCCAAAGATCATAAGACACTTTGACATGGTCCAACATGCTGCTGCACTCAGAACAACAGAGTAAGATGCTCTTGCGCCGTTGTTATGAATTGCCTTTTTGGGCTTCAGCCGCACTCTGGGGCTCTCCTTGAGTTCAGTAAAGTAATTTGAAAGATTAAATGATACTGATTCAGGATCCACAGGCCAACTTGCAAAGGACAAGCCCAGATTTTTTTGGAGTGTTTATGACTCCTTATTCTTTCTGAAAAACTGGATACATCAAACCCCACATGGTTTCATTACTGACTCCAGTTAGAGCAAGATGCATAGCAGACCCATTTGTAGTAAACAGAAAAATTCACCACTTTTCCTAAGGACAGTAATATGAGGCTGAGGCTCAAGAAGGGCCAACATCTACATGTAAGGAGGCAACAGGAATACATCTGGATACCTCTGTACAAGGCCAAATGCACACTAAGTACACTACACCATTTGGATTACAAGGAAGGTTTAATTGAAATGCACAAATCAAAAGGTCAAATTCATGTAAAATTTAAAGGCCATTTTTATTATTTGACATGGAACAAATTGTAACTTTATATTGCCTTTAGATGCAATTTTGTTCAATGAAATTAGATTAAGCTAAAATAAAACACGCCCTTTAAAGTGTTAAGATGAAATATTAGAACTTATTATGAGTGGAAAGAGATTTTGATTTCTCTAATAAATACCAAGGAAAATATTTGGTGGAAAGTACAGCCACCTAATTTGCATTAATACAAATGAGAACTATTAAGTTGAGCTGATTAGCATATTCATATTTACTGTAGGCACCACATATTCAAAATAGACTCTGATTGCTAACTTAAAGTACTACATTTAAAAGCAGAACTCTTGAAACTCAGAATGCACCATTCATTATATTGGAACACCATGCCAAGGAAAGGATCTTAAAAAGAAGGTGTGAAGTGAATATTTTTTTTTTCTTCCTTTTTCTATTTGTTTACAAAATCTCAGAATTTAAAGAACTTTAAAATTTTCAAAAAGAAGCATGAATGAAATAATGCTGAGTGTTTTGGGAATGTTTCTTTCTAAATGGAAATAAAAAATGAAAGAAAATATTGTCAAGTGAAAAGAAAATTGCAAATACAATAAAGAAGTGGTTTCTTGATGATATCTCATCCAGACATTAAAGGATTTTATCCTGATAAAGTTTTAAGAGAATGGGAAAATTATTTTCCTTGTTTTCATGTGAGAGGAGGGGTAAATGAAATAACTGTCTCAAACTACAGAGGAAGATCTGAACATAGATAGAATTCAAATACTTATACAATTTAATTTTTTTTTTTAGTCTGCAATTTATGCCTCATTTGATAACTTCTTCTGACTAGGCATTTTCTTCCATTTATGAAAACAAACACCATTTAGTCTAGCAAACTGCTGTGTCACATAGTTTCAACACTCTGAACTAGTACAGCTATCTGAATATTTCCATTGCCTTCAATAAAACTAGTTATGTGTAATGACCTCACATATCCTACATAGTATGTTGTATCATGTTATAAAATACCAGCAATTTCAATCTATCAATTATCCTTCCAATTTGGTCTATGGTAAGTAAAATATTTAAAAAAAAAAGTAATTGTCTTTTCACTCTTTGGATATTTTATCTTAGGTGGTTTCTCTTTAACTTACTGTATGACTCTCTTCTTTTCTTCCAGGAGTTGAAGGATTTAAAGAGCCCTCCGTCATTGCTCTGTCATGAAGGAGCAAAAGGGGAAAGTCGCTGCTGTGATCTATCCAGACTCTTAAGGAAAGAGACAGAGGATAAAATTACTTTTTCTTTTTTATTTTTTTTCTTATTTTTTTTTCTCTAATTGCACTTAATGACAGTCTTGAGTTCGGGTGGCTATTTAAAAATAGTCATGCAAATTTCTTGAAAAACATGGGATGCTGACACTATATCCTCTACTTTAAGTTTTTCTTGTAAAGAACTGTATAACTTTGCTGAAATGTCATCAGTGAAAATATTTAAAAATTAACAGTATTCTTTAGGTATCATGACTGACCTTTCTAATTAAGCACGTAGAACTTCCAAATAGGAAAGTCCATTCAACAGTGAACTTCTCGGGTTGATTTAGTAGTCAAAAACCGGAATTTCAGATCTGATTGCCCTGATGAAATCCTAACATTGTTTTATACCTGTGATTTTAATAGGGGCTTGGGAGGTTTTTTTCCCTACTCTTTTATTATATTTTTATAAGGCAATAATTTCAGCATTCTATTCCCCATCATTGCTCTTTTTCGTTTGTTTGTTTTTTGATTAACAAGCAAAATGAAACAATTTTCACAAGGCTACTATGGATGCATTCAGCCACTGAGATAAGATACACCATCAGAGATTTAGCCCTCAGATTTGTATTTTTGTCTCCCTCTTTATAGTAGTTATATTCAAATCTGGCAGTTTCTAGCCAAAAGATTAGACCTCCAGCTGTCATAGCAAATTTAACTCTAATAGGATCTTAGGCAAAAATAACAACAGCAACAGCAACAAATTGTCCACTAGTGAATTTTCATGGTTCCACTTCTCTGCCCAACGTTTCTGGAAACTGGATAAATTGCTGATACAGAATGTGAGAGTGAATCATTGAGAAGTGGCTCAGAGAAGTCCTTCCTGGGCAAATCCTATCCCAGATAAGGGAATAAGAATTCACACTAAGAGAATTTCAATGAAAACCATAACATCAAGATGTGTCCAACACAGCAGTTCATGCTAAATCTTCCAGAGGAAAGGGCCGGGGGGGTGGGGTGGGGAATTCCATTGGTAAATGTATAATAGTCTGGATGTAGCTAAAAATCTACTAAGATTCATATTAAAAACAAAGTAGATGCAATGAAAGAGATGAGTTTATGCTGACCCTATTTTCATGATATTTACACACATCAAATTCAGATGCTGACATGCACCCATCTTCACAATATGTCACAGCTATCATCATCCTTATTTTACATATACTAAGGTACAGAAAATCATCTTGTTTTCAGGCCTCCAGGCTTAAACAGTGCCTTCCTTCCTTTCAGGAGAATTAAAGATAGAATTACAGAGATTCCTCTAAAATAAAAGGAAAGGTCCAAACCCTGGAAACTAGAAGAAGTGAGACATTTAGTGGGATAACTTTTTGCTATGGAGACCTCAATGGGAGTTGTAGATGTGCAGCATCTTTGAGGATTTAACCTATCACATTAGAAAAAGGCAGTGTAAAGCTTATTTTCTCCTGGCCTCACTCACCCAGACTGTTCTTTGTTAAGAATACTATATTCAGAACAAAAGATAGTTTTGGATTTCATACTCAAAAGGTGTAACTTGAATTCCTGAGCTAATTGAATTAGATGAATGGTTTTCCTCTAGCCCTTACTGGGATCAAAACTTGTCATTTTTCATTTCCATTAATGAGATACCATAGATATACAGTGGCAGCAATTCTGGCAAGAACGAAAGTGGAAAGAGGAGCAAATGGTCAGACTAGCCTTTTTAAACTTAAACTCTGCAGGCTGTTAGGGAACTTTTCTTTCCCTGCCTTACTACTGCAGATTTTCTCACTCCTTTCTCTAAATAATCCAACATTCATCAGAGTAGGAAGAGTCCAAATGAAGAAACACAGCTCTACTATGGCATCCTCTACAAAACCTCCTAAACTTCCTGTTTTCCAATTCTTTCTTGTACAGAATAAGGTAGACCTAGGTGTGACCATATTTAATAAAACTGAACTTAGAATTCCTCATTAATTTTCAGCACTTTCCCAGCACAGCAGAAAGTTTCCCTGGAGAAGCTAAAAAGGGCTAAAACTTCACATCAAAGCCAAAAAACCTGGTTTTGTTAGGGGAAAAAAGAAAAAAGGAAAAGTGCATTTGGAAATATAACTTCAGTGGAGCCCCTGGGAAAGAAAACAGTTGGGTTTTGGTATTTTTCTGTTTTTTAGGGTTTTCTTTAAAGGAAAATTAAATCTTAATAGAGGATTTTGAGAAATTATTTGGAACACAATGCAAAGACCTGCTGAATGGACAGTATTAAAGTAATAAGTAAACTGGTACTTTGAAGTAAATTGGCACTGGACCAAGAAGCTAGGAGAGTTTTTGTCTTATATAGCTGTAACACACTATCTGAGCAGGAGGAATACCATGAGCTGCCTTTAAAGGCCATACTTGGAGGAATGCAATTTCATATCACAGCAGATGTGATGCCAGTGAACAAAATCACATTGATTCAAGAGGGAAGCTCTCTAGACTCAATTCATTGGAATACTTCAGTGATTAAGAATAGCATATAGGTTTTTTTTGGTTATAAGGGATTTTATCTTCCAAGGTTCTCATGTATAGAAAAGGCAGAGCGATGCTGTGTACCATTCCTAATGGGACCTTGTTGCTGTTTTGCGCATTGCTGGTGAAGGATGACAATTTATTTCAGGTATTAATAAAGATTTGACTTACCTTCTCTGTGTAAACTGGAAAAAGAAAAGTAGTCCCCTGGCCACCATTACTGCTATTATTCTCTTTCTCCAAGTTGAGTAAAAACTCCTCCTACCATATTCTTTATGATTAGTATTACTTTGTGATTAGAAATGGAACACTGGAGCTCCACTGAGATTCAGGCTTGCACTTTAGTCACTAGGAACACTGCCCATCATCATTTCTTTGCTGGGAACCACATTTAGATGAGGGAAAGACAGTATTCCCTGTTTCTCTCACCCACTGTTAGATATCCACCCATACAAAGACAGGATGCATCTTTTGCCAGTGGCACGATTTGGTTCCGGTAGAGTGGATGGTTTTTTTCCTGCAGCCAGAAGCTTTCAAAGAAATCTCTAGCATTAATTTGTTTGTAGTGTAACACCCTTGAGCAATGACAATGTTTGAACTTTGGGCTGAAATGACTAACCCCTTTTTAAAAAATTAAGAATAGGACCATAAAGCCACAGTCTGTAGCTACAGGGCAGGTTAGTGTCCCTCATTTAGACCAAGGCCTGTCACATCCAAAAATACAATAATATACTAAATGAAACCGCCAAAATGTAAAGTAAATTGGTACTGTGTAGTCTTCTGTGTGTAGAAGTCCAATGAAAGTCAGGTACAAAACTGCCTCTGCGTCCATGAGATTCATGACTTTGAGATTTCATGATTTTGCATGTAAAATACATTGCATAATATCCTCCAGCTACACATTTAAGTGCCCAACTCTGTTTTTGACAGGCTGTTTGGAAGCATTAAATAACATTCTTTCACTTTAGGGGCTTTAAAGAACTTCCAGGCTTTACTCTCTAGAACTCGGCAAGACAGATGTACCAAACAGTTGTTTCATAATTTTATCCAACTCTCTTAGTCCTTTGGCAAGAAAATTCCTTCCTTCCTCTCAAAATAGCATGAACTACAATACCTCCTATCCAGAAGTTGCACTGCTTAGAGTCAGTCAGCTCTGAAATACAATTGAGAGTTGGGTTCCCTATACTCAGACTGAACTTATTTTTAAGTCACACAGCCAAGAGAAGCTTAGGCAAAACAGAAAGAAAAATGATCTAATTCACCAGGAGATTGCCACTTGGTTTTGGTTCTTGTCAGCAATTATAAGTGGAGGTGCATCAGCATAACTGCAGAAATATTGATTTACTTTATATGTCTTTGCTACTTAAAAAAACAGAAGACACACAGCATAAACTAGGATAGATCTTCAGTTAGGGGAAAGTGGCATAAACTTGTGGAGGAAAATACAACTCCCTTTGTTTACATCAGTGAAAGGTCTGGCTTATGACGAACAGATAAAGATTAAGAAAAACTTCAACTTTTTGCATTTGTTTATATACATATAGGTGTACACCTAGACACTGCTTATTAAATTTATAAACCCAAGCATTTAGGCATTAGTAAACACCAGAAACAAAGTTGACAGTGCTATTTGCCTTTTCTCTCATTGTGGCTGTTGATTATGAGGCCAGTTTTAATTACATGAAGACATGTTGTTCACTCCATGGGTGTCCTGCCTCACTCAACACTCAGGTAGAATAGGCCTCATTTTGTACATAATGATCCTGTACGTGCTTTCCCACCATTCACTACCAACCACGGGATTCACCTTGTCTCCTTACAGAGATCCCACAAGTAGACATTTATGTCTAAGCTATCTGCTCCGGGCTTCCTCTCTAAAGAGGGGGAAGAAAGAGGTATTTTAAGAGGTGACCCATTTTAAATGCGCATTTTAGTGTGAGATGAATCTCCCCTAAGGAGAACCACTTCTCTCCCTCAGCTATAAAGAGACTTTGACTAGCTCATATAGAGCCCTCTGCACTGTTGATGCATCCCAAATGCATGTAACTCCAGCTGTTATCTAGCACATAGTCTTTAAACCCTGTTCCAAACAAAGAGATATTATTAGCCCTATGGGTAATCTAGTGGTCCCTCTAACACCACCTGAGTGATTCCTGTAACACATTCACACTGTGGGCAAGAGGGTTCAAGTCACCTAGCTTCTAGCACTTGTGTTTGCTAGCAGAGCTATCAAGCCCATCTAACCTCAGGCCATTGATAATCAATGAAAGGAGAAAGTCCTCTCCAGAGAACAATTCTCCACAGGTTCATATAAGAGAAGGTACAGGGATGTATTCTGTACTTAAAGTTGAGTGAACTGAATAACTCTCTCACCCAGGACTTCCTTTTTTTTAGACTACTTCACATAACATTTTACATGCTGAGTGCACAGTTTCTCTTTCCTTTCATTACTGCTGTGACCCAGCACACACCTTCACAAATCAGACCCCAGGGCCTGAAGTCAGGCACCAGAAAATGAGGAAGAAGCCATTAGTGACCACACCTGAGAAGTTCAGATCTTCATTTGCAGTATATACAAGGTAAAATCCTGATCTCCAAAACAGGTCAGTCTCTCATCTTTTAACTCCATACATCTGCTTAAAACAGACGAGGATGGGATTCTTTTTTTTGGTTGTTTTTTTTTTTTTTTCTTCCCCCCCCTCCAAAATCTCATCTAACCACCAGGATATATCCATCCTTTTGAACAAAATGAAGCAGAGATTCTTAAGGCCTCAAACAATGAGAAATTCTCCCCTTTGCTGTTGCGATGGCATCCACATAGACTCTTTAAGCTAATAAAAATAAAATAAAATAAAATAAAATTAAAAAAAAAGATTAAAAGTAATGAAACTGCCAAGTTCCCCTCTTAATTTGTCAGGTACAGCATAATAATATCCATGGTCCCTGCAACAGGTTCTGTTGACCTGCAGGCTCAGACTGTCCCATCCTGAAGCTTACACCTGAGGGTGAGCAAGTGTCTGAGAAGAATGGACCTGAGATGAATCCAGCACAAACTCAGACACGAGTAGAAATGACAGTATATTTATATCTTCCAAGTCCCTGCAGGTCTTGGAAGTATTTTTTATACTTTTTTTTTTTTTTTTTCCGTATCCCTGTTATCTGTTTCTTTTGCACTCTTACTGTATTTTTTTTACAACTTAACAGAACTTTATCTTACTACCTCTACCACTTCCTCATTTGCTTTCTTTAGTCATGCTAAAGCTTATAATGATCCTTATCTGCCTGACTTCTGGTCCTTGTCCATGCAAAGAGATGTGGTGTACTACCTGTTCCAACTCCCTTCCATTTGGTGGAAAACGGTTGGTGCAGGTTTATCCCATCCGTTCTGTTTGCCAATATCACCCACTTCTGGTCTAGTTCACTCTGAATCCAACCAGAGACTTTACTTCTTTGAAGTGTCTGCAAATACCAAGGAAGTCACTAAGAAGTAAAGATGGGTTATTTCCCTGGTTGGATGATATGTTCAAACCCAAGTTCACTGTAGTTCAGACATCAAAAACCAGACTGGACTTCAGATTTGGAGTAGAACACGCTCAATGGAAAAAATAAAATTATCAAGGTATTTAGCAGAGACAAATATGTTTCCACATTACCTGTAAAAAATGACATTTTCAAAAGCATGTGAATTCCCCTCACTGGAGAAGTGTTCACTGTCCAGAAAAAGATACATCACTGTTATGCAGACACTTTGTGACCACAAAATTTTGGCCATACTTTTACCAAAGCATGGAGGTATTTAGTCTTTGTCAAAACAGATCAACTTATCATTCAGGGAAAAAAGGTGTGGCGTTTTTGTTTCCCGTCTTCATCCATGGAATAATGAATCATGTTGGCTGAGTTCAAATAAGCAGAATTAAAACCAAACAGATCTCACCCACAACTAGAGGCAGACACAATTCTGGCACGGTTTCAGTTACAGAGGCTAAAGTTTAGCACTTATTGTCAGGTCACATGACAAAAGCTCATTAGCATACCTACACAGGACCACAGAGAGACCATAGCATGTGGGGGAGCCCAAATAATACACTGCCGAGTTACTTCCATGCCCATCAGAGGGACATCAATGCACCACAGGCTGATGTCTGCAAGCCCAAAGGAGCACAGAGGTACAATGCAAGGTCTTCTTGTCAAATTCTTTTCTCTTTCCTGGATGAAGGTTCTCTATTCCATCTGCACAAGTGTGTATGGGGTTTGAGTTCAGCAACTGGAACCAGGCCATGGCACGCCCCCCCTGTCCATCTGCCAGCAACTGGAGCAAGTGCAGGTGTGCGAGTGAGGTTGTGAACACCAGAACTGTTGTGCAAGTGAGGTAGTGAACTGTCCCGTATATGGGATAGTGAGGAGGTGAAGTTGCACAGGGTGTGTCAGCTGTGGGACGTGGGGAATTCCAGGCCACTCTGTGTGTGATGGTCCATAGCAGCAGCTGGCACAGAGCTGTGGCCTCGGGCTCCTATGTCCAGGTGCCAGCAACTGGGGAGACCGAGATCCAGGGACAGCTAGTGGGCAGATTGAGTGTCTGAGGCTATCACTGGAGATATGGACCCTGTACATATGTACGTATATACATGTACACATGTACATACATTCTTATTACTGGACTGAGAATGGACCTCCATTCTCTTTAGCCAGTGAGGGAGTGCTCTGTTTGCCTGTGATCTTTATGGTCAGATATATATGTATATAAATATATATGTACATGTGTTCTCTGTGTGCATGTGTCATTGTTACTGGTTAGACCAGGAAATGAGGAGCTGCAGCAGCGTCACCTCTCTTGGGCTGTTGGATCCACATTTCATGTTTTTTTCTAACACTTACAACTAACTGAATACAACATGCCTTAATAAAACATGTAGGAGAATGGTAACATTAGGCATTGGTACCAAATACGCTCAAAACAATATCACAGAAATAACTTGCCCAAATCTCTGCCCAGAAGACTACTTTCCACAAGCTAGTCAACACTTTTCATTGGAGAGTGTGTGTTGGCAAATATCTAGATAAGAAGGGATGCTATCCAGAGGGACTTGGGCAGGTTTGAGATTTTAAGAATTTTGCTAGTGCAAATCGCATGAAGTTCAACCAAGGCAAGTACAGGGTCCTGAACCTGGCGTGTGGCAAACCCAGGCACAAATACAGTTTGGGCGTAGAATGGCTGGAGAGCAGCCCTGAGGAGAAGGACTTGGAAGTGCTAGAGGATGAGAAGCTCAACATGAGCCAGCAGTGCACGCTGGCAGCCCAGAAAGCCAACCCTATCCTGGGCTGCATCAAAAGAAGCGTGAGCAGCAGGTGGTGGGAGGTGATTCTCCCCCTCTACTCTGCACTCGTGAGACCCCACCTGAAGTACTGTGTCCAGCTCTGGAGTCATCGGCATAGAAGGGACATGGACCTGCAGAGGGCCACAAAGATGATCAGAAGGCTGGAGCACCTCTCCTATGAAGACAAGCTGAGAGACCTGGGGCTGTTCAGCCTGGAGAACAGAAGACTCCAGGGAGACCTTCTAGCAGCCTTTCAGTATCTGAAGGGAGCCTACAAGAGAGCTGGATAAAGACTCTTTGTCAGGAAGTGTAGAGTCAGGACAAGGAGTAATGGTTTTAAATTGGAAGAGAGGAAGTTTAGATTAGATATTAGGAAGAAATTCTTTATTCTGAGGGTGGTGAGACACTGGAACAGGTTGCTCAGGGAAGTTGTGGGTGCACCATTCCTGGAAGTGTTCAAGGCCAGGCTGGATGGGGCTTTAAGCAACCTGCTGTAGTGGGAAGTGTCCCTGCCCATGGCATGGGGTTTTGAACTCCGTGATGTTTAATATCCCTTCCAACTCTAACCATTCTATGATTCTATGATTTAATGTTTTATGAGTTGTCACACAGTCCAAATATGATCAGTGAAACTTCTGGTTGCAACCATCACTACTGAGTCTCCCAAGGAGGTCTTGGCATGTTGGGACAAAATGTTACAAACTACTAGTTTGAAGCTGGATTAATTTAGAAATTAAAAAATGTTATTAATTTGCCACTGTTCATCCACAAGGAAGTGAAAGAGTAACTCTTGGTAAGTATTCATGCGGGTTGTTTTCTTTAAAGATTAATATAAAGTGATGCTGTTTTTAGTCTGGAGGTGTCACACTCTCCAACTGATTCTTAACTTTACGATGATCAGAACTACCCTCATTGTAAAACCTGAAATTTTGAGATGAGTCAGGTGGGAGATAGGACGATACATTAGATTATCAATAATCTTTTAGATAAATATCATTGGAAAACTTTGGAAAACAAGCAATTTTCCATTATTTATCAAATCAGACAAATTGGTTTGTTTTCTCATGTACTAGCTTTCACTGTCACATTTACTAGGATTTCCCATTCTGCAGAAGGTATTATGTACCCCTCGTCAAGTGACTGCTGCTTTTCCAGCTGTGAAGGCATCTCCATCTCAAGATGGATTGTGCCTGGCGGATCCATACTCTGCATGGTAAACTAATAGGAAAATAAGAAAATACCTCAAGGTTTGTCATGTCAAGGCTGCAGCTTTAACGAGGGAACCAAGTGGGAATAAAGGAAATGAAGGCTTTTCAGGCAAGGGACATCAAGCACAGGAGAAGAGGACATGGCAAATGGCCTGCATTCTTAATTGCCATGCAGGAAATACAGATTTAAATGACCCAGGAAACTTGTAAATGAAAATTCAAGTCCACACTAAGGAGTTGTTAACAAGGGCAGCAAAGAAACAGGCAAAGACACTTCTTCAGTGAAAGATAGACTCAACCTCATCATTGACCTGAATTTACATAGCTATGACTGCAGATTGCACTAATGTGTTCTCTCTTCCAGCATAAGGACAGCACAAAGGGAAATCTAATATAAAGAGAAGTCTGTACGATAAAATAGGCCCAGAAAAGGAATGAGTAGCCTTTCTTTTCCCTTTTTACCAGTTGTATAATAATAGCCAAAAATTAAACCAAAACAATGTGGAAGATATTTAAGGAACCTTGAAAAGGACTTTGAAGTTCTCCATGTGTTTCAATTTTCCGTACTACCTCTTTATTCGTGCCACCAACAAAAATGTTGTCTAAAGTAGGGGTGATGATTAAATGAGTGGTTTTCCCCTTACAGTGCACTTCGTAGACATTCACCATTATGAATGGGTGTCAGAAGTGAACAGTTACCTCAGGAGACTTTATTCACCCTTTCTTTGTCAGTTAAGACCCAAATCCATTTATTTTGCTGCCTGTGGCACAAATACAAAAGAGTAGAGTAAACCAGATTTCTAATGAAACATTTCCCAATTTTAAATGGTTAATCTGTCAAAAAATCAACATTCATTGTGAGGATCTGAGGACCTTTGTTTAGAGTACAGATCTGTCTTCCCATCAGCTTTCCTACAATTTGCAGATTTTAATTTTTTATTCTACTTCAATATTTAAAAAAAAAATATATACAAAAATAAACAAACAATCAAAAAAAACAAAAACAAACAAACAAAGAAACAAAAAGAAACCCCAAACAAACAATAAAACCCCCAAAACATTTTGGAATTCATTGGGATTTTGTCCTTTTGGTTAATTCTACAATCAATGGTGTGTTTGATCATTTAAGAGCCTATAGTCTAAGAAACTCATTATTGCTAGTAGTGATTGGATGTTGCATCCTGATATGGACTAATGCATTTGGATCTCTTGAGTAAAATGAGTCTAATGTTACCAGGCATTGATTAGGATCTTATATGTACCATGAGAAACAGAGACAATGCAGATGAAGGGACCAACTGAGTTACTGACTTCTGCCTGTCCACCACTGCTGACATACATGTAACTAATGCAATGCTGTACGTCCCTCAGTTTTCTTTTATAATCTGTTGAGCTTTTTGACCTTCCTGTTATGGTTGAATATTGTTTAGATAAATAGATATATACATAAATGGAGTGACAGAGAGTTGAAAATACTCTGGAATGCATTTTTATTTCCTTTGTTGATGATCTATTGAATATACCTGATGCATTCTACGTGTTCATCGACTTTTCTATTTGTTTCATACTTGTACTCATTTTTACTGATCACCATCCTGCCTTCTGTAATGTCAAGATATAATGAAAAATCTTCCACCAACAAAGGTGTCCTTTGATATGTCTTATAGCTTTTATATATTTTTTCTGGATCTCTGCCTGTTGCTTTTTGATGAAGTTTCAATTGCACAGCACACAGTTATAGCCCAGCATTTGCCGACCATTTTTTTTTTTGTCCTTTCATCCACTGGATGTTTTTCCTTAGCTATTTTATTCCGAATTGCCATAGTTGTGTAAAATATTTACAAGGATATTCATAATATTTTTACCTGACTAATAGGGAGCTAACAACTATTGAAGTTACTATACTAATGAAAATTGTAAATGTGAATGAAGGTCACTTATTTCGTTACCCAAATAATTGACAAGTGTGACAATATTGACCAGAACAATTTATCTACTTTGCAGTGCATTTGTGTCAAAACAGCTTATCTGAAACACAAGTTCCTTATACAGTTTAAAGGCTTTTTAAAGAGTGTCTTCTAAATACAGTTTTTTGTTGTGTTGTTTTTTTTCTTATGCATCTTAGGTTTTTTTTGTTTTTTTTTTTTTTTTTTTTTTTTTTTTTTTTTTTTTTTTTTTCTACTAGGTTTTCATTGTTTGAATATAAAGGACAAAAGGACCCTGGAGGGCAGATTTAAAAGTGGTGTTTTCTCACCTTCACACACAATGCTCTGTATCTCAATACAGAGATACATTGTATCTCAGTGTATTTTCATGAGTATTTCTACATCCTTCCTATCCAGGAAAACAAATTTTTAAAGTTTTGATTCAAATATCTGTGAATTAATGTGTGAAATCTGGCATTAATTTAAGATTGATGTTAAAGAACCCAAACAAAACACACACACACAAACACACAGACACACACACACACAAGAAAAGAAACAAAAAAACCTTGCCACACAAAAAAAACCCGCCACACACAA
>VXBW01006082.1:26655-54537 GCA_013400375.1 Thinocorus orbignyianus | reverse complement strand
GTTCTTTGCTTCAGTTAACTGGACAGCTGGCCAGATGTCTAACCCTGCTCCTCATTTCTTGCATTTCTTCCACTTTTCACAAATGGTAATTTTTTTTTTATTTTTATTTTTTTTTTACTATTTAAAGGAATTATGGGAAATAACTCAAATTAACAATAAGCAGTTGGAGTATTTAAGCTCTGGAAAGAACATAGATTCTGTTGCTGTCGTGTCTCAGGGTACGATACACTGAAGTGGAGCTAGAATCTCTCTTTTTCGTGGGGAGAAGGTGGAAGGATTAAAGAAATCATATTCATTCTAGTTGAAATTAACGTAAGGAATATAATGGCAACAACTTAACTTTCAAAATTTAGCTTAAGTGGGACTTTCATAATATGAGAAATGTGTGGGCTGTTCATATAGGTCTAAAATTCCCTTCTCACAGATAAATTCAGGTAATGATGGTGAATTTACACCTTGTTTCTCTGGTAATAAATTTCTGGTCTACAGGGAACTTGATGATCACATTTCACTTGCCTAGAATATTTTTTGTTTCAACTGCATTCCTGATCAGGAATAAATAATTAGCAATATCAGAGTATAATGAAAAAATCTGGTTTATCTTTACAGACACAAAAGTTTGAAAATACACTTATATAAAGTTTGAGCAAGTCTCTAAACCAAACCTCTGAACCATCTGAGTTTTGCTCATCCTAAGCTTTAATGCTTGGGAAAGTGACCAATGAGGCATAAAGCAAATCTTATTGCTTCATCAGATGGTGAGTGCAATTTATGATCTACTGACAAACCCAGCAGAGAATGCTGAAATATTGTGGTCATGCCTAATAAAATACCAGGTACAGTCTGCAGATAGGGCAAAGACTAATCTCAGCTTCATGCACTAATCTCAGCTGAAGCCAATGGGAGTAACTTTGGCCTCAGTTCAACAAAATATTTAAGCACATGTTTAAGTCCAGAACTGTGGTTAGAGTGACTACAGGCTACAAATTAAATAGACTAGGAGCAAGCTCTCGGTGAAACTGGACAAGCAGTTTTACTTCTTTTACTAAGTCCCATGGCAGATGCTCCTAAACACTGTTTAAATCTCCTCTGTAAGAAAATTTCTGTGATTTGAAATGTCCTTAAGTATATATTTAAAATGTAGGTTTTCCATTTAGCTGAACTAAGTTTTGAATAGAAAATTTGTCCCACAGAAGTGGGACAGTGGTGATAGACAAGTGATCAGAAGATTCTGCAGGCCAAAGAAAGGCACACTAGATCTGTAAAAAGTGGTTTAATTAGCCAGTAACTTTCCAAGACACCCAGGCAGGCATTTGCAGTCCTGGCAATAAGAGAGATGCAGTCTTGCTGAGACAATGAGGGACCTGCTCACATGATGAATCCATGATTATCTTTCTCTCCACACATTTCTGCTTGTCCTTCTCACCTAGCTTAGGAGAGCTCTTTTCAGAGAGAATTTCAAGGGCTGCTTTATTTGTTAGGAGACAAGGAGGCACTAATAAATTCCTCTGTGTGAGGTATTTAATTACATAATAATGTGTACACTAATCAAGGTAAATGTGTTTGTGAAAACACCTTGATATGGGAACAGTTAATCACCCAAGGCATTGCTTCTTAACACACCTTGGAAGTTAACTTAATTAAATTAATTAGAACAATGAAAAAAAATGAACTGTTTATTGGTCTACAATGGCCCGAAGCGAGCGCTTTTCCACCAATGCTAGGAAATCTCCCAGACTGCAAGTCTTTTTTTTTTATTTTAAGCCTCCAATTCTTGCATTTATGGCAACCTGTGAGGAGCCTGAAACTGATGACATTTTCCACTACAGACTTAACATCCGAACTCTTTGTCTGCAGGAACCAGTTGATTCTTACCCAGAAGTACCATACCTGCTGCCAAGACCCAGAAAATTAACTCATCTGTGAGCTGATCTGTGCAGCTATGTGCTAGTTAGAAGAAAACAGCTAATACACAGGGGATATACTTGCTCACAATCAAAAGCCAACAGAGACATGTGGAAAGACACCTTATTATCTCCAGTAAGCATTGCATTGGATCTCATTACCCATTATCGCTTTCTACCTCCAAATATTGCATCCAGCACAGCCATTTGCTATCCTGTTTTTCTGGTGGATCTAGCTGAGAAACATGATTGTGTTTTCCCCTGTGGCTTCAGCAAAGTCTTATTGACCACAGCTTTGGCAGACATACAACTGGACTATAGGAACCTGGTTGTGTGTTTGGTCACACACAAAGCTGCTGTTAGGTGTATGTGAACACCAGGCCTGACTGAAGCTGTAGATTCATGTATAATTTAAGATGCTATTAGGACAGCATTGACATGGGATATAGCAGACACAGTCTTCTAAACTTTCTTTCCTGTTACCTTGGCTTCCTCTCTTTGTCTCTGGAGGGAACATTGCTATAGTGCTATGAGAGACAGATCTGCTGGATGAAATAGACATATTTTGCTTGCTTACCTTAAACCACAAAATCTCCTTGACTTAATTACCTGTGTGGTGAAACAAAGGTTTGCTTTAGTACATGATGGAGAGGAAATACGTCCAGAGGTTGAAGGAGGGGCTGGGTGAGCATGTGATGGGTCTTCTTTATGAAAGCAGTAGCTTATGCTGACTTAAATCATGCATGAAATTAATACTGTAGCAAGACATGCTGAGTGATGTAAGAAAAAGGGTTCAAAGTCTGTCAGAAAAATGGTTATTCATAACTTTTGCCATGGATTGACCTTTTGGAAGAGACCTAGGTCAGTCTTTCTAGGACACCCAGCTAGGGCTGATCAGGGACAGTAAGGGCCATTGATGCCACAGGATCCTGACATCTACTTCTCATTTGCTTTCATATGGAACAGGGGAGAAAGGGCTTTGTTTTTGCCACTAGTCTGAGATGAGGATTAGCCTTTCAAGCAAGGAAGTAGTCCTTTCTTCATCATAATCTCCTGTTTGTGCTTGCAAAAGGGAAGATATCGTTTCTGAGTGGACTCATTTTAAAGAGATATATGCAAGTTATGACCAGTGCTCAAAGAATAATAATCATGGTCCAGGACTACCTTGTTCTAGGCATTTTGAAAATATCATAGAATGGTTAGAGTTGGAAGAAACCATAAGGATCATCAAGTTCCAACCACCCTGCCATGGGCAGAGACACCTCTCACTAGAGCAGGTTGCTCAAAGCCCCATCCAGCCTGGCCTTAAAAACTTCCATTGAACAAAGCAATGGGCTTTGCTCCAAATTGTTACTGTAGCGTCAGCTGGCATGCTTTGTGTTTGCTAGTCTGAAGAGCAGAATGGGACTGAGCACTCAAAGATCCAACTTGATGATCTTTCAAACCTGATTGTACTTCTTGATGGGACACAAATAGCAGCTTCCAGCATTCCATAAAACTCTGTCTTTTGTTGTTCCCAAGATTTTAGTAGCTGTGCAACTATCCATTCAGAGCAAAGCCAGCATTCTCTCCCAAACTGATTTCTTCACATTATGCATACTAGGAACTTGTGCAGATACACAACTGGATCCAGAAACAGGCTAGTTGTGTCAGTGTGGCTTTGCATCCCAATCTATACGTTCTGCTGGTCAGCTTTGCAGTTTGAATGTAGGCCTGTGTTCATATAGCCAGATTAGTCCCAGCTCTGGAGCTGACATGGCCAACAGCAGCCCAGGGCTCTCCTCACCGTGCCCTGTTGGTGAGTGCTGATGAGCCCTGTGTTATGCAGAGTTTGATTTACTGGCCTGGAGTGTGTTAGTGACTGAGTCAAAGATGAAAAATATCCACAAAAAAATAACTATGAAAATGGTGCTGGGGCTTTCAAAACCAATTAATGGTTTTGATAGACAGTTTCTTCCTAGAGAGTAGTTGTTTCTGACAGTTCATCTTTGATTATCAAGACCTTTGAAGACATCTCTAACCAATTTAGGAAATAAGGACTCTGAAGAAAGTAAACGCAGGTACACTTCTGGCCTTCATTTTTTAGCCATGTAAATTAATCTGTCACTGCAGTACCTGCCTTCTACTGCTGTTCTTTCTCACCTGTATGATCCAGTCTGACTCACTGTCACAACTGAAATGCAACATGTGAAAAAAGGGAAAGAGAAGGTGTTCCTTGAATACGTGACACCAGTGTTCTCCGTGTTTCCTAACCATGCGTTTTCTGAAATCTCTATTTTCTCCTGCTTCCACATTTTATACACACTGTTTTCCTATGTAGGTGTCAGTTGTCTTCACTTTGCTTTCTTGTTCTTTTTTTTTCTTCTTTATGTATAGGGGTTTTTTAATCTTAGAATATTTTTTGTTAGTTTGTGTGCATGTGCAAACACATTTATAATTTTATTGAGAGTCTTTAGTTGGAACCTATTATCCCAAACCTATGTTGTTGCTATGTAACGAAGCTGTGCTGCTGTTTCAACATATTTTTTTTCCTTTATCTCGGTGCTTCTTTCAATTCTTAAGTCTCTTTCTTTCTCCCAGACCTTTTTCTACTGCTGCATCTCCCCTGAAGAAGTCCAAAAGGGATACGCCACATACACACATGCACACAAACACACACATATGCACACACAAACACAAAGAAACACCTGGGGAAAAATACTCTTCAATTCCTCCCATACTTATTTATTTATTTTCAAGGTCCCTCTTGGAGCTGAGAAATAAGACACGACAAGGCGTATGTTGTGTTGAGATAACACATACCTTGGGGGAAGTGTGAAACACAAGGCAAAGAGGAGTGCCTTCAATGACCCAAGATGAGAGTTATCTTGTGGTAACACACACCTAGATGTGTCCCATTATGACTGTAAAAGATGAGGACGGAGGGAGAAGAAATAAAAGGAATCCTAGAATTTATATGCCTTTTATACTTATTATTATATTTAAGTTAGTCTGCAATATATCCTTCTGTCATTAAAAGGAGAGTAGGATTCCAGCCAATAATCCTATGGGAAGTCCATTATAATCTGAAATAATACATGCAGAGATGATAAAGCCAGAAGGGACACTCACATTTACTCTTACTGTGGATAGTTCCATATCACAATTTATTAAATGTCACCAAATTACTCAGCACTGGATTCAACGTATTTGATTACATGCCTTCCCAAAAGGCATCCCTACCACTTTTGAAGACATCAAAACATGGAGAATCTATTACTTACTTGGGTAATTTGTTCCAACAATTTGTGAACTTTACTGTTAAAAGATTGTGCTGCTCTCCAAATTTGATTGTCTGCTGGTTTGAATGTGTCCGATCATTTGTGCTTGTTCTGTCATAGTACATTAGATTAAACTACATGTCCCACCTTACCCTACCTATATTGTAATCAAGTCACCTCTTGGATTTCATTTCAGAAAATTAAATGAATTGAGTTCTTTTAATCCTTCATTACGAACATTTTTGAATCTTTATGATAATTTTTCACACTTCTTTATCCATTGCTTTATGTCAGCACCTTCATTTCTCAGAACTGTCATGACTCTCATCTCAGCAGTACCATTTCACAAAGAAAATATCGTTTCACGATCCCTACTCCTCTTTCCTTAGTTTAGATACTGAAGGAAAGTTCACATAGGCATGTTACATATATGTTTAAAAAAATCAACATGGGAATCCACATTAAGTTTCTGCTTTTCAAGTGTTCAGGATCTTCTTTCTAAAGAGGGTAAAGGGGTTTTGGACTTTCCTTTTAGTGATGTGACCTTGGCGTGTGTTGCAATTAAATATTTTTATTTAGCTACCATTTTTTGAGACAGCCAGTTTCCCTGTCCTCATCATTACTTACCAGCCTGTCAATCTCTGTGCCATCTGCAGATTTTAGCTGTAGCAATGTCTTATTTACTTTCAGATCATTGATGAAAATATTGAATAATACTGCTCCAATTATCAAGCCAAATTAGAAACAGCTCCCTCCTAAATCCTGGGATCATATAACATTAGATACTGCATTTTGAGATCTAACAGTTAGCCAGTTCTTAATCCATTTAGCATATGTTTTATTGATATTGTATAGTGATAATTTTTAAATTAGGCCGCTGTTCAGTAGTCAGTTAGAAATATCCAAACATGTTTTAAAAAAAGGATGAAATGAAAGAAGTCTTACATTTTACTGACTGCTTCAGTCATGCTGAAAAACACAAAAAAAAATCAACCAAAGAGGTTCCAGCTACATTTGTCTGGTTTTACAAGTGGTTTTTATTTCTAAAACACCCAGCTTTTTAAGTCACCATAACCTGTCAGAGACTTAGGAAAGTAGCCTGATCCAAGCAAAAGTTGAGAGAAGATTGCTGTTGTTCTTCCTTTGGTACACAAACTCATCTGATCCATATACAAAATCTTCCTAGTTGTGATCTTAAAAACAACTGTTTTTCTGTGTGACCTGGGTAAATTGAGTTCGGTATTTGTTGTAGCAAATTGTGCTCAATGCCCAGTAGAACAAAATCCTTAGATTAATAGATTTTAAGGCCAGAAGGGAACATTATGATTATGTGCTCTGACCTCTTGCATAGCGTCGGTCATGGAATTTTAGCCAGTAATTCTTGCCTCTGGCTCAATATCCTGTGATGCATAACAGCCTATTACTACAGCAAGTGTTGGACTTCAGTGCTGCCTACACAGGAGCCAACTGTTTTCAGTATCAGTTTGGGGGAAACTCAGAAGTGGTTATGGAAATGGCTGTGAAATAACATGTACTTCAGCATTCTTTGTTTAAGGGAAGGCAGGGTATTTCATATTAATTTGTATATATGTATGTATATTATATATATTGCATAGAATCATGGAATCAGAGTTATGGACTCTTAAAACGGCTGAGGTTGGAAGGAAGTGCCAAAGATCATCCAATTCCACTTTTTGTAGGAAAAGGAACATAGATGAGATTATCTAGCATATTGTCCGATTGCATTCTGAAAACCTTCATTGATAGGGACTCTACCAGTTCCACAGGGAGGTTGTTGCAGTGATTGATTGTTCTGACTCTAAAAAAAGTTCTTTTTTATATCAAAATGAAACTACTCCTAATGCAACTTTTTCCCATTGCCCACTGTCTTCTCCATGTGCCTCCTTGCAAAGAGAGATACTCTGTCTCTTTGTGGATGCCCTTTAAGTACAGGAATACTGAGCCTTCTCCAGGGTGAAGACCTCACTCCTTCAGATGTTCCTCATAGGTAAGGTTCTCCAGTCCTTTTGAACTTCTTCATGACCTTCCTTTGGATGCTGTCCAGTCTGCCTGAAATTTTTTTGAACTGTGGAGACCAGAACTGGACACAGGTGTAACCTGAAAAGTATTACGTAGACTGCGATGATCATCTTTACCTTGAGCAGTAGTCGCCCTGCAGATGCAGCTCAGGATTCAGTTTGCCTTTGTTACTGCAGTAGTGCACTGCTGACTCAGTCGTCACCACTGGGACGCTGAGATCCCTTTCAGCAAGGTTGTTCCCCAACCACACAGATCCTAGTCTGTCCTGGGCTCTTTGGTTATGCCATCCCAGGACATTTCCATTTTTCAAGTCTTATATTTTGCCTACATTTATTTTTTTTTGTATCTTCTACATTGCAATTCCTGTGTTCTGGAAAGATAGCACATGCCATGCTCTGGCTGACTGAAAAGCCTGAGGACTTGACATGGCCCAGGGTACGTCAACCCTGACAGTTTAGTTTAGATCAGGAATGTATTTCTGAAGTGACCTTCTGGATCTTTCTCAGTTATTGCACTTCAGTTCACATCACAGAGTGAGTTTAGAGTGTGTGAATTGGATCCATTTTGGACAAGACTGGTCTCACTGATTAAATTTAATAGAACAGATAATGTACTCCTGGAGTTTGTGTTTATAGGACCAGCCTAGGGCTAATCTGAATTAAAAAAAAAAACAAAACAAACAAACAAACAAAAAAACCCACACACAACCTTGGAAGATGTATAGTGTGGATACGGGACCCTTAGCAGCGGTGGATTCTGCATATCTACTTAAGTTGCATCATGCTGCTTCTTAATGCAAATGCATCCTCAGATATCTCCACATCACCCCACTCTGTGCAATGGCTCGAAGGCTAAGAACACTCTTTGCAAACAGCAAGAGTCAGTCCCAATCCAGCAGCACTCCTTTAGCTTTATCTGTAACCAATAGACCCCATTGGTCCAAAGCTGAACTAGGAGGTTAGCTGCTTTGAAGTTAACTGCAGGGCATGGTTTATCTACAGTCTGAATAATTATGTCATCAATAGATGAAAGTTGAATTTTTTGCTCTGGTACCTTTCTATACTCAGACGATACATTGCTTCAGACAATGGCTCTTCAATGTCATCACCTTCGCTGAGCCATAGACAGGAAGCTGGGCAGTTCCCATTGTCATGCATGAGGACACACATCTAGAGGGTGTGAAGTTGTTCTTCCAGATTAAAACTGAACTGGTAATGTCCTGGAGTACTCAAAAACTCTCTTCCAATACTCTCTTTTCATTCGAAAAAGAGAAAGATGAATTGTTGGGAGTCTTAGAAACCTGGAAAAGAGTGAGATTTTCAGTCTTCTGATATCTTAAAGCCATGATCCCAGTGGTAAGAGAGTGTATTTCTTGACTCTGTTTCTTAGGATATCAAGGTAGGCCTGCAAGCTGACATCCTGGCTGGAAGTCCCATCAGTTCACCTCCAGATCATCTGAGCATGGATACTGAACAAACCACATNTACGTCTCATATACTCCTTTTTTAGCTTTTCACTTGATTCATGGGGTGCTGGTCAAGATGGTAGCCTTTGCAAATATGAACAGAGTTAAAACACAGTAGGGATGTAATAAAGAGAATTCTTCAGCACGGAATGGTAACTGACTTTGATACCAGTCCTGCCCAGGGCGCTCACCATGAATGACGTGCACAACATTAACTCACGCTCCCAGGAACATAATACTTAAATTCTTTTGAACACACTACTGGAAACAGGACATTCTGAGGGGTTGTCATTCTACTCTGTAATAATGCCATACCCATTATTATCTTCAAATGCCCCTTTTAGAACTTTGCTGATCCTATTGAATATTCTGAGTAGCTGAGTTTTCAAAACATATTCATTCCCAGTAGAGCTCTATGCTCTGTTGATTGGCTGTCTCCTTTCCTGATCATGCTGTGAACTTTAGTGGATGAAATTTTATACATAATCACGCTGCATTCTTTGCTGATTGAACTGCCTATTATCACTGTTTATATAGCTATTACATTCTGCGTTTGCTAGTCCAGTTTCAAGCTTGTTTTTTCCCCAATATATTATGCAAAATAAACTGAACAGGAATTACAGTATTTCCAACCTGCTGTGTCTTCAGAATCTAAGATAGCAAAATGCTTAGGTTTTCTTTCAAATAGTGGGATAAACGCTTCTCCAAAGATTGAAGCTGCTGGTTATGGAAAGCTTGTGCCACTTACTATATGCAAAATAGGGAGATTTACAAAGAAACTGATTGCATCTTTATTTGCTTTATCAAAGAATCTAAAACCATAGCTGAAACTATAGAAAATGCACTTTAGTGGTCTTAAAACAAATGATATCCCCAACAGATTTGTCGACAGCTTAGCAACATAAGCCCAGGCTGCTGAAGCAAAAAGCATCTGGAATTTCTACTGCTAGAATATGCACCTTAATAAGGAAAAGATTCAAAAGTTCAATGCCTGAATTGTACAGCTTGGTCAGCGGAGTTTTTTGCAGCTGAACAAGCGTTGTTTGTGCAGCTGGCTTTGACGAAAATAAATAAATAAGGGGAATGAATAAGCCGGCGCTGAAAAATATGAATCTTCCCTAATAATAAAATATGCAAAAATGATAGTAAACTCTCTCCATTTATTAAATTAAATTATGCATCTCAATCAGCAAAGTGTGCAACAACTGCACTCAAGAAGGGCGTCACTAAATCAGGGGAAGATACAGCCCAATCAGGAAAATTTAACAACTTGATCATTAAATTAGGCAACACTACCAGAACCAAGGTAAATAAAAAGGAGATAAACTGTGCAGGCTGATTTTCGCAGGCTAGAACACTGAGTGGGAGACTGAAAGACACCATTGGATAATAAATAGGTCAGTCTCCCAGGGGACCAGACCTTTAGGTGATGTAAATGGTTATTACTTTAATGAAGTCACTGGAGCTTTATCTGTTCTTCTAAAATAAATACCTCTTACAACAATTGTGTTATGATTCTTCCCTTATAGAATGTTTCTTCCATCGTAAGCCAATGAGCACTGCTACTGCTCCCTACCACCGTCAGGGGTCTACTGTGTCAGGCACTAGAAAGTAGGCAAGGAAGTACTTGTGCACTAGTACTCTTTGGTGCCTTCCCTCAATTAAATTCCTNCATTAAAAAAAAAAAAGTCAGATGAACAAAATTCAGTGTAAAAATTTTCTGCAACTGTTATGCAAAGGATCACTCTTCATGCTCAAATGCTTTCTGCAAGCCTTGAAACAGGTAAGTCTGCGGGGCAGTCCAGTGTAAGTGTCATGAATGTCTACAGCAATCTAAAAGGTATAAGGGGAAAGTCTTGAGCCCAAAGGAAGAGGCAATAACTCTGAGGTGGTGATTCCTGGAAATTAACAGAAAGTTTGCTACTGATTTGAATGGGAGAAGGGTCATTCTGGACAGTCCTTGTTGACAATTTTTTAGCCTTTCTGATCAGACAACGTATTGTAGGATGATGTGTCTGGATGGTGATTAGAAGGTCCTTGGATATCGCACTTTTTTGAGAAAATCATAAAAGATGGTATCAAGAAATGTTTGTAGAGCAGGAAAGGTTTACAGGCGTTATTATAAATATGTATATCACCCTTTACCACTAATTTCTGAGATAGGTCTGACCTGTTACTGGTGGCTGCAAAGTGAACATGGCCCTGCACCATAAGAGCCAGCTGCTGCCCTGGAGACTGTGCAGTCTGCTATATAGACCAAATGAAAGGATTGAGAGAAGCGAAGGGATTACGTGGCCAAATTGAGGAACAAATGAAAGTCAGTATCAAAGCTGCTGAACCACACTGTCCTCACTTGGTCACAAACTTTAGTCCTGTCATGCAGGACTCACTAGGCGATTGCCTTTCACTAACCTGAGTCAATGTTAACTGTCAGTCGTCGCTGATTGGCATCCTGTCTGTTTCTGAGGACCAGGGGCCTGAATATTTACCCAGGGCCTTTAGTGGGTGCATATGAGTTTTTTTAGCCTGTGTCAACATGTCATTGCTATTATTTTTGCCTGTATCAAGCAGGCTAAAGGCAATCTGTTCTGAAATCATGTCTCCATTTTGTTGGGTAGACATATGCTTAGTCAAATCCTTAAGGAAAGCTGCCACTAATACGGTGTATGGAGGAGCTGAAGTTACTGAGCATTACAGGTGTTTATTTAACCTTGGCATACATGGGAAAACTGTAATGATTTGTTTTGTACCTGAAGGCCCAGAGAGGATTATGCTGCCTGTCTACTGTCTGTATGCGAGTTGTATGAGCAAGGCGACTTAAAAGCCACAGCCAATTTCTGTGCTTCATCAGGATCAAACATTTCCATTAAAATACTAGCTTTTAAACATTAACATTAGTCTGAAATAATTATAAAATAATGCTCCCTGTGGCCATTATATCCTGAAGCGAGATGAGGTAATTTCTGCTGTTAGTGTTCTCAGTGCTATTTCTTCAGCTTTCTTCTTTAACAATTCTTTTGAATAAATTCAGTGCTCTTCAAAATCAGATACTAATTAAAACAGCCCAAGAAGGCAGGTGCTAGAGAACACTAACCACAGACATGCATAAAAATGTGCACACACAACACGTACGGGTGCATATACGCACACTAAATAAATGTCCACACACGTACAAGCATGCAGTAGCTCTCCAGAGGCTTTGTGTTCTTGATGGTTTCATCGCATGTCATATTTTACAGGTCATGGGGCCTCGAGGGAAATGCATGCACAGTCTAAATTCAGTTGCTGCAAACTAGCAGAAGCCTGAAGGAACTGTAGTTTCAGGAGCTGACAGAGGTACAATTCACAAGAGTTTAGCAGGGCCTTGAGATGTAAAATGTCCTTTCATCTTCTGCATGTTTCCTGTGGTAAATTACTATTCTGCTCCCACTAAAGGCTACAGGAGGTGAAATATCCTGCACCTCTGGGGCCAGGCTGGGGGCCTGGGAGACATTGATTCACCAAACACAGAGGCATGTGCTTCTGAGACACTGACTTCAATAAGAACTGCCCACTTGTTCTCAGCCCTTATTGAAGCCAGCGGCTCTGAAGCACATGCCAGTGTGTTCTGCAGATACAAAGCCTGAGGAGCTATCATGCTCTCAGGCTGATTCAGATACAAGCACACAGACCCCTTAAATGGCCTTTAAAATCCCATGAAACATAGACACACACATTTCACCACTTTGTCACGTCTTGAAAATTAAGGCATCAGTAATCAAAACAGCTTCTCTACAATGTTGGATAACGTTTTACCTGAAATTATTCCTTAAGGAGCATTTGGCCTTTACTTGATGGTGCAACCACTTGTTATAATAAGATTTGGAAGTCTGTTTATTCATTCACTTACTTATTGGAGGGCATCGTTATTTCATTTCTGAATTCAGTGTCGCACAAGGGGCGTAGAGGATTGGGGAGCATTTGCCCTTTTACTAGATGCAGTAAGAGGGCAATTTGTATGTTCATTTGGTGAAGGACACTTAACGAATGTAAAACGTTTCATTAAACAGAAACTGTTCATTTAATTTTTAAACTTTACAGAAAGAAAGTTGCTGCTGATAGCTGTTCAAGGCAGCTGGTGTGTTATTTGGGGTTGTTAGTTGCGAATAGGCCATCATACATGTTCATGAATTGGGCAGAGTTTGTAAATCCTCCGCAGGCTGGCTCTCAGCACTGGAAACATCTGCAGGCTTTTATGACTCCCAACGTGCTGCAGTGACTTAGTCTTTGTAGCCATTAATGAAACAAATAACCACATCACATTATCATTAGTACCAGGAGAGAGGGTGTAATTCATTTCACAAAGTGTAGGTGTTTGTATATGAGGTGGTCAGTTCAGGACTTCCTTACTGTCAGTGGACAGAGAGAAACACGTTAGATCATGTAGATGTATAAAATGATGCAGGAAAATTATGCTTTTTTTTTAAATTGATTTTTCTAATCTGGTGCAAAAAACTGCCGTGACAGTCACTTTGGAAGGAAAAGGTCAGAGTTAATTTTTCAATGAAAACTCTTAGGGGCAAGTGAAAATAAATTATGTTTCTTTTAAGCTTCCTCTGCCTCCTGCCCATCCCCTGCCCACAGCCTAGAATATCCTTCTTACTACAGGGAAAATATCTTAAGGGAAGATTCTGATTAACGTTTTGATCAGTTCATACACTGATATAACAGGCACAAGCTCTGCCATTGTTTTGAGATTCTACGTTTCTTACCAGAAAATGTATTAGGCCATGTTAAAATTCTTCTGCATGTCATAAAAATCCACTGGTATTTACTGGTACTTAAACGTGTTCCTAAAGGTGAACTTTTGATTTCCTTGTTCCTCTGAATGTGAGTTCTCCTACTTATGTATGTAAAAGTGTTGATAGTTTTTGTAAAAAAATAATTTTACCTGACCATTTAATTAGACATTAGCTTTCTGAGTCCCCACAAGGGGGCTGAATCCTGCTGTTCAGATACTTTTTTGAGTACTAACTTTTGAGTACTTAAGTTTGCATCTTAATAATATTCTGTTAGCATATGTGTGCAAATTTAATGATGTCCTCAGCATTCGTGTATTGTACATTTAGAAGGCCTTTTTTAAAACAGATACTGCTCTGAACAGTAATTTATTATTACAGTACCTCAGAAGCTGTTTCTCAGAAATACAGAGTAATTTTAAAAATGAATAATTTTTCATATTAATACTTGTTTGACCATGTCCCTTCCAGTATGAGTAAGCATAATTACTTTATTTTTTCATGTGACCTAGCCTCAAACTGTCTTTAGAAAATATTACTTTTACAAAGTATGTATGCAATTTCTTTAAAATATATTGTTAAGATGTTTCTTTAATGAGAATCTGTGTGCAAAATTTATACTGTATGTTACTATCATTATATATCTAATTGGACAAGTGCACAGAAATGGAAAATGGAATTTTTCTGTAAGCTGACAAAAAGCGTGTATGGTTCCAGGTGTAAAGTATTTAACTGTATTAATCTGCAGCTGTATAATTATATTGCCGAGCCAAACAGGCAGTCTTATAGTCATTGATAATTAATCTTGCAATTTAATTCTAAATCTCTGCATTTACTGTTGCATTTTCTCTGTTACTGGATGCTATATTTCCTTCTTAGAACTGTCCCCATACAAGTAGTACTTTACTTTGGTATATAAAAATAACATGGAATAGTATAGTAAGATGCTAAGGACAGGATTTATCTTACCTACATTTAGTTACCCAAAAATTAGGTACTTGGTCTAGGCTAGATAGCTGGGCTTTCTTTATATTCCATTGAGAGAAATGGGCACCCTCAGAGACCGATTTGTCCTGCCTGTGTCAGACATCTGGCTTAAGCTGGGACAAATCACTATTTGGAGTTGTCGGTTTTTCTCTGCTGACTGCAGAGAGACCCTAGGTGATTATTTTAGGCCATTCACCTTTCAGACAGCGAAGGTTAGTTGAGATGAATCCTATCTCTAATTGTGGAAACCCAGATGGCAGGGGAGGAAAAAAAATAAAAAAAAAAAAAGAAGATGAAACAAGAGAAGAGAAACAAAACAACAACAGTTAAAATATGTTTCTTGCATTTATTCGAGAAAGAACAGACAGATACTGTATTGAAAAACAGTGCATAATGTTCTGTGTTAATCATGCAAAAGCCACAGTAAAGGGAACAGCGTTCTTCATGTGTGTGGATGCGTGTAAAGGGACTGAGCTGTTTAACACACGCTTATGCTTCCAAAATATCTTTTGGATTGGACCCAAATTAAATTTAGTCAGTCCCAAACACCTGTTTAAGTCTGTGATGACATTGCCATATGGTGGGCCAGTTGTTGCACACATGCAGACATGATCAGGTTTATTTGGTCAGTTCAGGTAATAATAAGCCAGACACCTCTCTGGGACCCAAAGTATGTTCTCAGTGAATGAGATCTGTAAGATCCCCGAGGTAGCTAGCCTACGGCTATCTTGGGCTACTTGCCCATACTGTAGTAACATCTTGTTTTGTGGAAATACCTGAGGGCTGCCTCGTGCTGCTTCAAATCTCGGCAACACTGGATGTAAAAAAGCTCATCTCCCACTCCCCCAGCCTCACCTCTAACTCCATCCCAACACAGCAATACTCACAGAGGGGTGTGTGATGTAATCTCACATGCGTGTTCATAAAACCTGAAAAGGAAGAATAAGTACATCACAATTTACAGGCTTCAGGATTTCCTTTGTACTATTTTGGGTCTTTCACCAATCACAAAGGACCTAGAGTGCAATGTCACACTCCCACTCTGGATGGCTATGTCAGGCACTGTAGCATGATATGAAAAAAAAAAAAAAAAAAAAGAAGATCAAAGCACTTGGCCTTTACAGAAAAAGACTGGGTTCAGCAATGTTTTTAAGAAAAATAAGATAATTAAAAAAGCTTGTTCCTCTTGGACTATAATTAAATGCAAGCACAATTATAAAACTACTTTAAAATAGAGAAAATTATTTAAAGCCAGTTAATTCAGGATTTGGGAGCAATTTGCATTTCACAGACTGAAAAAAAGCCCCAAAGACAACCCTAATCTGGGGTATATTTTTATTGGTATTTTTATTAAGTTCTAAAAAAAAGTTGTATTTCAAAGAGAAATTAAGCCGTAGTGAAGTATATTTACAATAATATAATTTCAGTTTTGTGCCTTGAAAATATGGATATTGAAACAATCAAACAAAAACTCTTATGATATCAGAAACACTGGGCTTTTTTATTTGAAAAAATATAAACTTTTTAAAGCAGGTTTTTGACCTAAGTATTCCACCCGCAAAATGCTGAACAATTTGTAACTGCTATGATGGGATCCAAATGACTGTGTGTAGCACTTGAGAACCTGTTGTACGTTCATCTGAATTCACATTGGCTCCTTTGTGGGACTGTGAGGCTGCAATGATGTACATGACCAGCATTTTACCTGTACTTTCTGTGTTAATTTTGATAATAAACACTTGTTCCTTTAAAATCAAGGGAGAATTTCCCACTCACTCTTTCTGTCTTCAGTCTTTCAATGGATGCTTACACATCAGACTTCTCAGTTTTGGGTTCCCTTTCTTTCACCAGTGACTGGAAATCCCCATTACTCTTTCTAGTTTGCTAAGGACCAAACAATTTGGGCATTATTCATAAGGCTAAATGGAGACACATCCATCTGATCTAGTTGCCTATGCTCCCTTGGAAGCATAGGCAATGGACAGGAAGAGAAACTCTTGGGTTGCAGTTCATCTTATTCTGAAGTAACCATCTAAAATTTCTCAGATGAACTATTCCCTGAAATTTCCTATTTCCCTACTTGACTCTAAAAGACTTTAGGCAGACTGAGTCAGTGTTTCCTTACCAGGTTCAGATAGCTGTAATTACATATGCTGAGTCCTGCCTCTCCTATTGCCTCAGACACTGCACTCCAAGATGACTGATCTCTTTTCCCAGCACAGGTCAAGCTGTGCCAGTCATTAAAAGTGGCTGAAAGTTGCTCTGCTTTTGTTGTTTATGTTTAATGCCACATCAATAAATGGGCTCAAGTATGGCTCACGGTTCGAGAAATCCTAATGATTTCAACAGGTTGGTTTGGACTCAGCTTGACTCGATAGCCCTACAGCTGAAAAGCTGAGAGTTTAAGATTAACTACTACTGGAGAGAAATACTGGAAAATCTGGCCCCTGATGAGACATTATCTTTACCTATACTGACTAGTAGGGCCAAATGAAAGAAATGTAGCTGTGTAAGCAAAACAGTTAGAGCTAAGCGTTTGATGGCAAGACTATAGACACTTCAAAAGTATTTGCCTGGGACTACCCAGAATCTGAACCTTAGGCTGCAGTCCCATTAGTAGATGCAATGCATCTGAAGAACTCCTGGAATATATCTTCTTGTTTAATTTAATCTAAAAGGAATACAGTTTGCACGCTCCAAGACTGCCACGTAATGCAAACCAAGGCATGGTAAATGAAGACAATTGGGAAATTTGCTTCAGAAGCACACTTCTGGTCCAAAGTAAAACGCTGATGTAGATGCATCCACTAATAAGTGTGATTAGGGCTTATTACTGTACAAGCTGTGTGCAGTTACCTACAGTAAAGAAGACATACTTTACAGACGTAATTTAACAATGAAAGGGCCATAACCTTAATGGTGAAATGTTTCCTTATTCATTTCTATGTCCATAGTAAAAAGTATATTTATATAATCTGGACTGTTTGTCCCTGGAAGTGATGTTATTGTACTGTCAGGAAACAAATTCTTTTTGTTAAGAAATCTGATTACATGTTTGAGTTATTGACCTTGTTTGGGTTTTTTTTCTGGAACACTTTTTTTTTTTTTTTTTTTTNTTTTTTTTTTAAGATGATGCTCATTAAGATCTTTTGTCTACAAAACAAGCATGTTTTCCTATGCCATAGAGCAACCAAATTCTAATTGCTGGCTTCATTATACAGAAAAGTAGAAGTGTAACAATCAAGAGCCTTATTACACATACATAATTGAGTTTCATTGCAACTTATGAAAACATAAACTGTCTTAAACACACTTGCAGAAAATGTTGCATCATCAAATCAACACTTTTATTATACAAAAGTAATTGTGTTTAAAGACACCAAACATATGTTATATATACAAGAGAAAAACCACAACAAAACAGAACTCTAATATGATTCAGAAGTAATTCTCAGATCTTCAAGAGCTGTTTTTATTTTGCTCTTCAGATTCATATGACACAAAACGAAGGTCAGTGAAACTAACACCAATTAAACATACTTCAGTTGCTTTTGGACGAAGTCATTTGAACAAAGTCTCACTTGATACAGAAGAGAGGATTCATTCAGAAGTCTGCAAGTTCTGCAGCTGAGTTTATGATCAACCTTGTTGTCCTTCTTAGTAGCTAGAGGTAAGCTGTTACTGAATGTATTTCATTTCATTCTAACCCAGATTTCAAAAATAATGAACAAATAAACCATCGCCTAAAATTCCTCTTTCTTTCTGTGCAGTCAAATGTAGATACCTGCATTGTACAAGTCTGAAGCCAGATGAGATCCATCTGACTTTTATCAGTCTTCAACACCAGTTATTAATAGGGTTTGTACTGGGATGTTCAGTTCAAATCAAAGGTAATACTGTATTGCTGGACTTTCTTAGTAAGAAGAGCATTGTGTGTTTTGTGAGACCATGTCAGCTCATCTTCTAATATTCTGTTTCTTCTGCCTTGGAGACTCACTGGGAGTTAATCAGTTTGTCAGCTAAGATGGTAGCTTTCAAATACACCTTTTCCACTTTGAGTCTTGATGTAGGACTTAAGTGTCTGGTCATTTATCATGATATCCTGTGACAGGTGTTGTTAACATAGAAATGTCACTCGAGTCCAAGTTTGCTGCTTGAGTTTGGACACATTTGAGGTTTCCCTTCTGTAACTCCTGGGTAAACCAGGTAGGCAATCTTTTGCAAGGTTGCTTTTCTTCTTGTTGGTGTGTTTCTTTATTATAGCAATGTGATTTACGTGGGAATGAGCCTTCAGGTACGAGATAGGCCCATCTAATTAAGAAGGAAACAATGCAACACCCCAAGCATATGTACATCTTCCTATAGATCAGTGCATGACTAGGGGAGCCAGATACCCAAATTTCACTGCAGCATTTTCTCAACATTAAGCATATATAGGTATGTAAGTATTTAATATATCATCTTCCATTTTCCACTGTCCAGCATCTTCAATTGTGGATTAAGCTAATCTCATTCTTAGATTTTAAATTACTTCCTGGAGAAATGCTTAAAAATCCACATTTAGTATTTAGATTTCATCAGTTGCTCTAATTATTATTACTCATGGTATTTACTACTAATGAAATATTATTTTTGGGTATTAGCCTTGTTTGAGATGTCACTCTGTCTAAAAGGAGAATCTAGACTCTGATGAGGGTACCATCAATTGGGATGAATGGTTTACCCATAGTAGGGAAGAGATTTCCTGGTTCCTAGTTCAGAGCCTTTATCTGAGAGACCACAATTCTAATTCAATCTCATCTCAATTAATGTAATCATTGGGTAGTAAATTCCATATTACACCCTTTCCTGATCCTTAGCAATAAGTAATTAGCTCAGTATAAGCATCTGACATTTTCGTCTGACCATTAATATAAAACAGTGCAGCTATTCATTCCAATCAGTAGCACCTTGACTGTCTACTGTCTTCCCCCACAAATAAATGGTGAGAGCAGGAAAAAACATAAAGCTTTTGTGTTTGTTTCTCTCTTTTATTTTTTTTTTTTTCCTTGGGACTCACTGTGTCTCCTTTACCTTATCCACCAACTCTTTTGCTAGTATTTGTAATGTGCCCTGATGTGACATCTTTGCTTGGTTCCACATGTTTTATACATCAGTTCCTCTAACATTCAAGCAGACTTTATAGAGATCTATTCAGAGACTGATATATGTGCACTATTAATTGTATATATTATATATAGTATATGAAGCGAGAGGGAGAAAGAGAGAATCTGATTACTCTAGGGCATCGGCTCCTTTCAACCAATAATAATTTAACATCTCTATTAACTACCTTTTGATGTTCTCTGTAGAGGGTACATACTGTTTTATATACAGGATGCATAATAAATTCCTATGAGATTATGCTGCAATTGAGTAGAAAGTCTATAATGCATAAGTGATGGAGCTGCAAAGCAGCTAGGAAGGATTTTCCTTTCAAAATAAGGTCACATATTTATATCTCATAGGGCAACACAATGGGTGCTGAGGAGCAAGATGCACCGAGTGGCACTTTCTGGTTTGCTAAGCCTTCTGTATATTTGCTGTTGCTGGAAAATGAGGTGATGCATGATAAGAAGACAAGAAAGAAAAACTCATAGCCTGAACTTCCAAAAAAAGGATTTGGGGTGACTTTCTTCAGAACAGAGAAAACAGAGAATGGGATTAACCCCAGCTACCGTTAACTGAATGGGGGTTCTCTTTTCAAGTAGGCTAGCACTTTTAGTCACTTCTGCTAGGTGGGATTGTTGAACCCTGAGAGATGGCATTGGGACATTCAGCTCACTGTCTGACAGGAAGATATTCTACATCCCAGTTGCATCTTGGATTCTTTGTGATTATGGTAGTAATTTTTACTTATTGTGGCAAAAAGATTGTTTGTTGTAACAGGTAATATATCTGTCTCATAAGAAATATTCCAGTCTGTATTGGCATAAGACAGATCAGGGACTTGATGTTGGTTTTGTCAACTCCAGAAGGGTAATTGATTGCACCTTTTATGCAAGGAGCTGCCACTCACTGTTGCAGACCCAACTCTGGACCAGTCTGAAGTTGTGTTGAAGTGATATGTTTCCATAGTAAGTCTTGTTCTGGAAATTTTCTGGAAGAAATGTCAATCACCTCAGTTGGATAACTGCCCTGAAGATCTTCGATAACCTTCCATCAGTTTGAAAACAAACTTGCTTAACCATTTGCATTGCTTAAATTGGGAAGTATAGGCAAAAAAAATACTGTGTTTTCCTAGAGTAACCACATTCTAGAAAACAAATATTCTGATATCTGTAGCTATAAATATAATAACTAAGGCTATTTAACCTTGTACCTAGAATTCTGAAAGTTGTAAGTTAGAAGTAAGGCTCAAAGAATTGTGAATTTTAAAATGTTGCTTTCAGAAAATATCATTTTGTCAACATTAAAGTTGTCCAAGAAAAGGGTTCATTCCAAATGCAGAAGTACACAGAAGTCTCTTAGCTTGAAACTGAAAGGGAGAAATACGCATAACTGCCAAAACATGGTATACTGTTTTTCAAACCAAACAAATAAACAAAAATATAAGCCAGATCAAAAGAAAAATTGCAAGCTGGGGGATCTGGTTTAAATGATTTGCCTTTCAGGACCTAAGTTAATGCATTAGAAAATAACTTAAAAATTAATTGAAAAAGTGCTGGAACTGAATGTACAAACTCAGATTCAATCAATTGTTTTGAGCATCAATTTTTAAAAATCTCCTTTTCCTTGTCTGGGGTAAGATTGTTTTTTTCATATATTCACAGTTGTCACAGATTTAAAAGGAGATAAATTCTGGCTTGGTTCCGTCTAAAATCATTGTCACATCCTATATACCATGGCATTTCTGTGTAATGTCTATGTTTGCCAAATACCTATGAGTCTGATCTCATTTGTACCTGAAGTTAGGCATAGAAATGTGTAAGATGCATATACCTCTAGAATCAAAGAATTGCCTAGGTTGAAATGATCATCTAGTCCAACCATCAACCTAACTATGATTAGAAAAAAACAAAACATGTCACTAAGCACTATGTCAGCCCGTCTTTTAAATACCTCTGTGGATGGTGCCTCAACCACTTCCCTGGGCAGCACATTCCAATGTTTAATAATTCTTTCAGGTGAAAATTTTTTCCTAATATCCAATTTGAACCTCCTGTGGTGCAACTTGAGGCCATTTCCTCTTGTCTTATCTTCTGTTACTTGGGAGAAGACAGCACTCCCTGCCTCTCTATAACCTCCTTTCAGGTAGTTGTAGAGAGCTATAAGGTCTCCCTCCAGTCTCCTTTTCTCCAGGCTGAACGACCCCAGCTCCCTCAGCCTCTCCTCATAAGGTTTATTTTCCAGACCCCTCATCAGCTTTGTTGCCCTTCTCTGGACCCACCCCAGCACCTCAATGGCTTTTTTGTGGTACTGGACACAGTTCATGAGGTGGAGCCTCACCAGTGCCAAGTAAAGGGGGACAATCACCTCCTGAGTCCTATTCATCACATTGTTTCTGATACAGACCCAGGATGCTGTTGGTCTTCTTGGTCACCTGGGCTCACTACTGGTTCATGTTCAGCCAACAGTCGACCAACATATCCAGGTCCTATTCTGCCAGGCAGCTCTCCAGGTACTTTTCCCCAAGCCTGTAGCGCTGCATGGGGTTGTTGTGACCCAAGGGCAGGACCTGGCACTTGGCCTTATTGAACCTCATCCCATCAGCCTTGGCCCATTTATGCAGCCTGTCCAGATCCCTCTGCAAAGCCTTTCTACCCTTAAGCAGGTAAACACTCCCACCTACTTTGGTGTCATCTGCAAACTTAATGAGGGTGCACTCAATCCCTTCATCCAGATCATTGATAAAGATATTAAGGAGAACCATCCCCAATACCGAGCCCTGGGGGACCACTCGTGACCAGCCACCAACTGGATTTAACTCCATTCATCACCACCCTCTGGGCCTGGCCCTCCAGCCAGTTTTTAACCCAGTGAAGAGTACTCTCATCTGAGACACAGCAGCCAGTTTTTCCAGAAGGATACTATGGGAGACTGTATAAAGACCTTACTAAAGTCCAGGTAAACAACATTCACAGCCTTTCCCTCATCCACCAAGTGGGTCACTTAGTCATATGAGGAGATGAGTTTTGTTAAGCAGGACTTGCTTCTCATGAACCCATGTTGGCTGGGCCTGATCACCCAGGTAATGCATGTTTGAGAGAGGCAAGAGTGGTTGGGAGAGGATTATGTGTGTTTAAGAGAGGAAAAGAGACCAGGAAGGAATTCGTATGTGTGTAGGGACTCTGAAAACAATCTGATTTTATCTTATTCAAAGAAATATGTACATATTTGAATACATGAGTGAAGTCTCTCAAACATCACTCATCTCTAAAACGAACCAAGAGATTTCATTGAGAAATGCACGATGTTTCTATTTTCTCCTAGGTAATGCCTCACACAAATTTGAGGTACAGAAATAATTGTTTGTCCAAATAATAAGCAAAAAATAAATTATCTATAAGAAAAGACTCCTGAAGCACATGACTGAGAGGTTTCTGTCTCCCTGTGTCTCTCTCATCTAAATTGGGGTGTGGGAGTAACTGATTCTGAGCAAATCAAAAAAAGTTGTGAAGTTCTGATTCATTCAAAGCCTGGGGGTGGATCCACCCTCATAATTTTCTTGAAATGAGAAAAGAAACATAAAGGCTTTTCAATTCTGATTTAAGTTTTAGTTGTATGCATACTAGAGTCACATATAGTTGAAAAAAAATCTCAACGGGAAGCAGCATGTCTGCAAATAGCATGTCAGCAAACCTGTTTCTTCACAGGATTAGTGTTCCCTCAAGAAGGGTGGAAACCTTGTTTTCAGTTCTTCAATAGTAGTTGTAACAGGATCCTCAGGAAAATCTCTTTCCATTCCTTCTCAGGCCCCACTGTGTCTTTATTCCCTGTTCATCTCCAGAGTCTGCCTGTCTCAAGGACTCCTCTAAATGGTTTTCTGCCAAGGCTAGCCTGTCCTTACAAGTCTCTCCAGATGAATATATTCAATTGGATTTCAAGAATAAGTTATTTCCCCTCTATGTACCATCACAACTGCTGAAACAAGGCAAATGGGAACTTTGCTCCCTATGGCGTGGCTCTCTTGTAAAAGAATTTGAGCCACAGGATACTGCAAGCTGATGATACAGGAATGTCTTTGCCACTCAATGGATTTCAGCTTTCTTACTGAGAAGTCAACAAAAAACCCAAACAAATAAAACCAGTGAGAATAGTAGTTTCCAGGAATTGTAAACACCAAAGAAAAATATATTTAAAAAGTTAAAGAAAAAAGATACTAAAAACCAACGGGAAAAGAAGAAAAAAAAAGTATAAATCTCTAGATTAAAACTTCAACTTTCCTTCAAAAAATAATTAACTTATATTTTTAAACAGTTCTAATGCTAATGTGCCTAGTTCACTGCTCATCTTGACTAGTCAGCTATAATAAGCATGACTACATTGTGGGCAATAGCATTTAAAAATGTAAAACTGGTGTAGTACAAAAGACAACTGGATCTCTAGTGCAAGACTAATGTAAGCACATCCCCTAATTTCTTGATGCCTCATGTTACGTACTCTGTTCATCATCTTGCTGATTCAGACTCTTTTTGACTCTGTGTGTATGTGAACATGTGTGTGTGTGCGAGTGTAAGAGAATGCATGCATGAGTTAGTTGTGTATGTGATGTGATGTGACTACCAGTTCAGGGTCTTTGAGATCAGAATGTCATGGAACAGAAAAAGCAGAAAAGACGAAGACATTGCTCTGACACATGGCAAAGCTCTGGCTTTAAAATGCATCACAACTGAGTCAACCTATCTTGAACCTACCCCCGCCTCTTCAAAATCCTCCTGCAGGTAAGGACACTGCTCTAGAATGGTATTCCCCTGGTAAAAATGCTTACATTTAAGGAGAGTGACTGACTGGGAGAAAGGTAATGAAATGTGATATTTCACATAACGGTGCAGGGCAGAAATCATGCAGAGTGACTGTCAAGTGTCAACATTCAGTGGATAAGACCAACTTGAAATGGAAGACAAAGTCACTAAATTATTTTTGCACTGCACTGAATATCCAGACACAGACTGGCCTCAGATCTCCAGATACATTTCACAGCTTTGCTTGTGTCGCCATTGCTTGCCTGTAGCTTTTTAAAGCTCTATATTTTAAAGGCTCAGACAACAAAACCCATTGTGAGGAAATACTGGAAACTATTAACTCATAACCAAGGATAGGCTGTGAGCAATATTTTAAAGAACACAATTTTTCCTTTTGTATTCTGTTTGTTGTTGCTTCTTGTTGGGATTTTGGATTTAGATAATCTATTTTTTTTTTTTTCCCACCCCTTGCCTTTAGTCTAAAACTGAATTTGAGCAAGTTGCATTCCTACTTCTCATACTTTCACTTCCCCATCTCTTAAAGGAGTGAATGACGTCAGAGTCATTTGCAAAGGAAGTCTGGTAAAGACTGGAAGACTCAAGTGGATGTGTTGCTAAAATACAGCTTGGGGGTTCTCCTGGCTGTCACATATTCCTTTATAGGAGTCGCTGAATGGTAATTATGAACACATGCTGCACATCATGAGTATGGTTGCTATGATTATTTGGGAAAAAAAAGAAGAGCATGAAGAATTCCCTGAAGTGGCTGCCTGTGCAGATTTGGCCCTGCTTTTTCACTGCCTGCTTTTTCCTTTTGTTCCTCTTCTGGTTTAGTTCCTCCATCTTCTGCACCTCAGAATATCATCTGTTCTTTCTGAGGAAGAAGATCTCATCCTGTTTCATGGATGTAACTTGTTGTTTTCTATGATTTTTTTTATTATTATTATTTATTCTTTTCTTATGTGTACTTACAGCTGAATCTGCCTCACTTCAGCTTCTGTCTTTTCCTATACATTTGTCATTCTTCTGCTAGCACTCGGATGCTCCTGTTCTTTGTAACTTCTGCTATCATGTTGTGACTCTTCTATCCCTGGTGCCCTCTCAGGTCTTGTCTTCCACAGCCATCACCCTACCTCCAGGACTATTTTTGCAACATCTGCTTCAATTGGTGGTCTCTCTTCTACTACTGCTGTTTTCTCTTCTGTTTCAGAATGAGAAGTGAATCTCACCTGAGCCCTGAGGGTATTTTCTGCACTCCTGGGGATGCTGTTTAGTCACTGACATTTTCCCTGCTAAGAGTTGTCACTGTGATTGCTTGTACATGGCATCTCTTCAGCATGAGAAAACATGCTCTAGCAAGTGACATTTGCCTTTGACCTTTTGTGATACCTCTGTCTACTATGTGCCAATTCCTCAAGCTAAGAGAACTCATAGTTTTTGTGCTGCCTCTGTTTTATATTTAGGTGATTACAGTGGCCAATTGAATTGAATGAAATGCTGAAAGTAGCATTACTTTGAAAGAACTCTGACCAACTAGGTATCGTTTCAGTTCTTTGGTACTGAATGGAGCAAGAACATTTTGTGTTTGAACTTTGCAATGATTTATCCTGAAAGAATGTCCTACTTGCTCAAGCAAAATATTATTCAAAGTTATAATATGATATGACAAATGAGGAATTGTTTACTAAAAGGCGTTCCGTAGGATTACTGGGAATTGACTTTATGGCCTGAGGATATCCCCTCTAATCACGTGTGAAATCCAGAGAATGGGCTCATGGCCCATGCTTTGTTTCTAGATGAGAGCTATAATGTTAAGCCAGCTCAGTCTTCTCAACCTATGATCCATGAAGTATTACAAATCAAGACATAATCTGGGGAATGGTTGCAGGAAATCATCATAGCTTCTCATTTACTTTGCCTATTTAGAAGGTCAAATCTCCAAGTCAGATATCTTCATTCTTTATCTGCATGACAACTTGCTTGAAGGATATGGAACTTCCTACTGAGGCATGTCAGATTCATCTACCTTGATAAATTTGTGTCTGAGAGACCCTTGATCCAGCTGGGACCGAACTGTTCAGTCTATAAAGCACAGGGTGATTAGCTTGGGTGACACACTGGATGGATATGTGTAGACAGTTTCTATTTTGGCATTTACTTATTCTGAGCTAATCTCACCAGAACATCTGAAACACTGCACAGATACCAAGAGTGGAGTAATAGATGGTGATTGATAGTTTTCACTTTGCTTGCACAGTGCATCCAGTTCTCCTCATTCAGTGCCCATTTAGGTAAGTTTCTTTTTACATTTTAACAATTCAGCAGAGGCTAAAGTTGAGATCATGCCATTACCAAGCTGGCAACAAAAAAATGTCTTTGTTCTGATTTGTTCAGAGGTTCTTTTCTATCTCCTATTCCTTCCTCACAGTATCAGAGATGAGTTAAAATCTGTCAGTCTTGCTTTATTTTGGAAATAAAGTCAAGATGCCCAAAGAATTTTAGAAAAGCCAAGCTAAAAAAAGATGGGACAAGCTGTAGCAAGTTTGTATGTACACCAAAAAGGGAACAGTATAGATGCTTGGACTCTCACAGTATAGACATTCATGATCTCATGGGAATCATAGGAGAGAGGAAGCGAAATGGCTTCGTTCTTCAGATTAGGACATCCAACACATTACCAATATCCCAGGCTAGAAGAACAAGAGGCAGAATTGCACATATTTATGCAGACCAAAAAAGCCTGGGGAAAAAGAAAAAAAAGCACAAAAGCCCACAACACTGGTCATGGGCATATTTGTAATTATTCTGACACTGTTAGTGATTACTGCCATGCAGTCTTTTGGAATGGCTGCATCCCTTAATGAGGAATAGCATACTAGTGCTGTTAGGGTAAGCCCTTCTGACATGTGCTTTTGCAGAAATGTTTGAATAAACAAATAGTGTAATAGTTGGAACTGCTTTATTCAGTCTTAATATGCATCTCAGATACACATATCTTCTTGACAGGCCTGAACAAATGCACAGAAGCCATCTCTTTTTTTTTTTTTTTTTTTTTTTTTTTTTTTTTTTTTTTTTTTTTTTTTAATTCTTTCTTGAGGCTGGCCTTACAGCTGTATGCATCTGTGCCAGCCCAGTGGCTAACAGATCACACGAACAGAAGACCTCATTCCTTCCTAAATCCTGCTTCTTACTCACACTCAGCCAAATGCACAAACATATCTGGCTGGCCATTCTTTAGGACAATAATGAGAAAATACTTCTCCTAATATTGCCATTGATGTGAGCCAAATATGGTCAGGCTACAAAGAACATAACAGAAGCATAACAGATAGTCAACAGTACCTCCCACAGAAAGCCTAGCTGAAATCAAATTAGCTCAGCCACAGTTTCAGTGGCCTTTCCCTTAAATTTGCCTCTACAGACAGATGTCAGAAATTGGTTTTCTTGGAGTCCGGATGAAGACAAAAGCTGTTGTTGGGTTACCCGACAAAAAAAAAAAAAAAA
>VXBW01006082.1:7436-26643 GCA_013400375.1 Thinocorus orbignyianus | reverse complement strand
AAAAAAAAAAAAAAAAAAAAAAAAAAAAAAAAAAATCGTTTCTGTTCCTCTTGTGTATGAAGAAATTAGGATAAGTTCATGCAAACATTTTTTGTACAACTCTGTTCAGGATTCAGCAGAGATCTCTGGTTTGTTTAAGGCTACAAAGGGCAGCAATAATGCAGGACATCTAACTGAAATGTACTGCTTGAAAGTGTCTATTTTTCCTAACTGATTGGCATTTTGTTACTATGAAATACTATAAGCAAATTTGCTTTTTTTTTTTTTTTTTTTCTTCTGCAGAGTTGTTTCCCATTTAAAGTATTATCTGGATTAACAGCTCCCCTCTGCCACACACATGCATACCCATGCCTTCATGGTAGCTTTGCTCCCAAGCTTCACCTTTAAATGCTTACTTGCAGCAAAGCTTCCGAGTGACCTGTGAACCATACAGAAAGTCTCTGAAGCCCTGGGGCAAAAGGGTTAACTACAGATGACAAAGTGCAACCGTCACTGCTATAACTAACCCTTCATGCCATTTTTTCTAATAGGCTTTTGCACTTTCAAATTGCTCCGTTCTCAACCTGAAAGAAACAGCTACTGATCCTGGGGCAAGAGCAAGTCAAAAATAAATGACAACTTGATTTAGCTGGGATGGCCTGTCACAAACAGACTGGTGATTTGTTGCTTTCTGCAGTTGTTTAGTATACTGTAGCCCAGCCAGGTACAGCCATTTGTATGGGAATGGGCTGGAAGCATTTGCTCCCCTTCTGAGGAGACTCTTCAGAAATGTTTCTGAGTTTGCGATCTGTATTTACAGATCCCACTGCACTGGTGCTTGCTTTTCTACCTGATGGTACCTCCATGCCACAGACTTTGAGACAGGAAGGCCTCTGTGCTATTCCTTCTGTGTTGGGTGCTTGCGCATAGCAGCAGGTTCCCATGTGGCCCCGTCTCCACCTCCTTGCCAGAACCTCTTAATAAAAAGGTTAGTTCATGACCCCATGTGCATTCTACTTTCTTCTGCTCCACTCTTTCTCTGACTCAGGACCATGTTGTCTGGTCTGCTTTAGACCAGAGCACAAAACACATGGAAATAAAAGGACGGGATTGAACCTGTGTCCAGCTTGGCTACTATGTTGTCTCTGAAACTGACCTAAAAGCAAACGCCTAGGGAAGAACGTGGGAACAAGGCAACTATATTTGATACTCTCTGAAACACTCTCCCGGTATGCAGCAAAACTTACTCGAAAGCTTCCAACATTTTGAGGGAATTCTTAATCCACAGAGACAGTCTTTACTTAACAGTTTTTAATGTTTGTTTTTCTTTTTTTTTTTTTAGTTCCTCCCCCCACCCCTCCCCCGTAATTAACCTTATAAGTCTTTCAATCTGTTTCATCCTGTACTTCCGCACCATATTCCAGTGAGGAGCATCACGGCTTCATTACATGCTACTAAAATTACAGAACCTGCTAATATACCTTCATCTTGCCACCTATGTGTCACTCACCACCTCACTCTGGTGTTTGGTCTTCCTTTCTTTGACAGCCTTGAAAAGAGGTGAAAAAAAGGGATCCTTGCAATGTCTATAAATATCTAAGTACATAACATTTACATTTGAAATATTTGCATCGGTCATCCTAAGGCATACCATCATTCACTATCTCAAAATGTGTTATCTAACTGTCCCGTTTTTCTCTTTATTTGTCTCAATGGTCTCCAGTTGCACTGTTCTCCACATTCATAACAGAAGTCTAGACTCAAGATATATAGCTTTCGGTTTCAGCAGAATCAAGGAAAATCTTTGGGTTTCCAAGTGGAAACCTTTGAATTTCCATTTGCAACTAAAATGGGCTGAACCACACTATCAAGGGAGACAAACCACATTTAGCTTTTTGCCTGACCTTTACAAATTCCATTAATCTTTAATGTGAAGGATGATTTTGATATGAATCTCTAAAGTTTTCCCATGTTTACATCTAAGTGAAAGACATAAGTGAGAATGCCACATGCTTCTTTAATGCTAAATCACTTGTGCTTAGAAAAGACCTAATGGTTCATGGGAACTCCTCAAAGTTGATTTGTCACCTGTAGTAACCAGGCTCCTGAATTTGATGCCTTAACTGTCTAAAGTTAACCACGATTAAATCATGACTACATCATTAGCTAGACTGCTTACCTGTTAGACGCAATTTCTTTACTTGGTTGTTAAGTGCAAAAATTCCCCCAAGCCCAAACGTCTTTTTCCATAGACACTTACAAATAAATGGAAGAAGTGCAATAGATGAGCATGGCTAGACACAAGGACTTGTAATATATTTAAATGTTACATAATTTTCTTAAATTGCAACACCTGCATCAGGGACCGGCTTTGACTCCCCTTTGGTACAACTTCTGATGTAGTGCAGCTGTAACCCATGACTATAGTTTCTAGTCATCACCACGTTACAAATAGTAATTTGTAGTAGTAGTAAACAATATATTTAAAGTCAGGAGACAAATATAGCCAATAGCAGAACTGTGCAATGCCAAAATGGCATTAGGAACCAGTCATGTGAAAAATAAATCTGTTTGAAGAGATCATATTATGATGCTCTGACTTTACTGATTAGAAATTCTATAGGCCAGACACATAATTTCGTTGAAGCCACCAATAATAATTAGTGATATAGAAGTCTAATTATTTGTTGCTCTTTCCTTCAGAAATTCCATTTCAATCATTCAGAAAGTCTTTGTTTATTTATTGCTAACTAGCGTAAAAACCCCAATTTATACCATGAAATTAAAAAGTGGTATTGGTAGGAGCTGCCTTCATGCTGCAACTCATATCAAGGAGGGGAAAAGAAAGAAGGAACATAGCGCTGCTGTTTGTTAATTAATAATAAGTCAGCCAAGCATTGCGGAACACTAAATCCACTCCACTATAGCTGAGATGTAAGTCTCCATTTTCCTTATTATCTATATTTCAGTCATTTCCAACAGCGCCTGACTGGTTTCAGGGTGCCATTGTACAGATACAGAATTAACGCATGTCCTTGAAGAATGCCAGCCTGAATATAGTCGAACATAGAGAGGACTGAGCCAGTGAAGCAGCCTGTCCATTACCACCCAACAATACATTTAATAAATGAATAAGTTACATTTACTCTAGTCCAAGATGCAGGCCAATGGATTCCGTAGCCTCCATCTATGTAAAATTTTGGAATCTCCATCTTCATTTTTGAAATCCTGTTTTGTCTTAAGCCATTTACTGTAATTAGTAATATTAAGTTATTCAATATGATAAAATATTAAAATGATCTGCAGCTAACAATATAGACAATAGATGAGCAAAGTGAGAGTAAAACTACAGCCAGTATATGGCCTGCTTGTTTTTAGTGATAATGTAAAAAACGGTGATGGTTTTTTAAGATAGGAAAATTCAGAACTGAGAAATTTCTCAAAAGTGAGAAATGGGCTGGAAAATTTCTGTGGGCTGTGATCAGAAAACATGCTTAAAGACAAACCACCTCTTGGCTTCTGTTCAATATGATAGTCTTTTATTAGCAGCAGTTATAAACATTTTAAGATAGTCTGTTAGATATTTTTACTAAGATAGTTTAGAATTAGTAAAAAAGTAAAATTACTTCATGTTAAGACTTTTTAATTGTTTTGTTTTGGTTTGTTTTCTGGTTTGAAATGGTCCTTCTTTGACACTGAATCTCTGTTTACACTATGGTTCACATATGTAGATTTTCAAAATCTTTTTTGAAAGGCAATCGTCAAGTATACATAAATGAGGTAAGATTTTTTTCCTCTGTAACATATTGTGTACTTGTGATTAGTCTTCAAGGCAAAGCTTAAGTTTTGAATCTGAACATCAGTTTTCTTTGTCAATAATTATCTATATAATCAACCACTTCACAAAAGTCTCGAAGCTGTTGCATGAGAATTCTTCATCTCTAAGTTGTACTGCATTGTCCTTTAATTAACCCTCAGGATTTTGTTTAAGATTTGTGGGTTTTATTTGATTTAGTTTATCTCTTCCTCTGAAAATCCCATTCCTCTTTGCCTGGCTCCCTGAATTTTCAGACTACGTCTGGAAATTTATATTGGTTTAAATTGACCCTTTGAAAATTTCATTTTATTATTGTTACTTTCACTTCATGATCAGAAGCAGAATTCTTTGACGCAAAATTGAAATCATCATTGTATTAAAAATGTACTAAAGCTTCAACTATTTATAGACTCAAATTTTTCTAAATTAGAAACCTCAGTTTTGCTGGAGATCAGTTCTTATTGAAAAGAAGAAGTGTTTCTATATTTATTCTCCATGGGGTTTTTGCTTTTAAACATTTGCACATATCTATATCTCACATTGCTTTAAAAATAGTATTACCTATAAAAGACCCAACTGTAACATTAAAAAGCCTGTATGCTTTGTTTTCCTCTCACTCCTTTTTAGATGGTCAAATTAGAAGAACAGTTGCCTTTATTTTCTGTTCTGGTCAAAATGGGGAAAAAGCCCTACCCACCAGCTACAGGTCCCTCAAATCTCAGGAGCGTGCTCAGTAGGTCTATGGAGCTACTTTTCATCTTGGATTGACTACAGAAAAAACTTAACCCGATGAAGTTCTTAATATGGAGTTTCCTAATTTGTCATCTCTGTTAAATACCTCTAAATAGACAGAATGATTCTTTGTCAGCTGTGCGATTGACTTAAAATCACTGTTTTTAAAATCTTGACAGAATTCAATTCTTACTTTCAATATGATACCATTTTACTGCTGCCTTTTCCAGACAGGACTCAGTACTGAATCAAATCCAAACCCACTTTAGATTACAGGTTTACTGGCAACTAATAACTCTGGTACATCTATAGACAGAAGTGTGCATATGGAACTTTTTTGGTAGGGTTCTGCTTCTGCTTTTTCCATAAACAGACTCTATCTAGTAAACACAGTAACTAGAAATGTAAGAGGAAAAACCCATGAAGTCCTTTCTGGGTAAAATCTCTCTTACAAAAACACCAAGAACCAAAAATATATATGCACACATCTTGATCAAGAAAATATAGACTCAAAAGATAATAAAATCGTTACTGTGTATTTTACTCATTGCATGTGCAGAGACATCTTAACTAATATGGATAATCTGAAAGAATGAAAGTCATCAGGAACAATGTTTGAGGGCTGTTTAAGTAATGTTACCTGAATATTATCTGAGGAGTTAAGACAGAAAATAATGAAAATATCAATTCTTCCTTTCATTCTTCAAGCACCTCTTGAAATGTAGGGAGGTAAATTGCAGTCAGAGGACTCTAGAGCCATAAAGTCAGTTATTTTATCATTCTGCCTCCATTATCTTACTCTACACCTTTATGGAGATGCAAAAATGACTATTCTATCTCTGGACGTTACAAGGTCAGCCTGCCTTTCAGTTCACTGGACTCTTTAAAGTGCTATTGTCAACTCACGAAGCTGAGTCAGATAAACTCAGTACAGGTGGCGGCTCTACAGGAGAGGATAACTGCCTTTCCCTATTCCCCTCCCACCCTTCAGTCAACAATGAACCTGAGGAACCACAGGAGCAAGCCATGGATCAGTAAACTGGCAGAGCTCAGAGATCAGCCAGTCAGTCAATCTTAAGAGCAATTTATTCTTGGATTTGTGGATGCTGTGCAAAAGGGTGCTTAGAAAAATCTAGGATAGGGTAGTTATTAAAGGAGATTAAAGGGTATTATAGAGTGCTTCAGCAAGTTATAATTAAAAAAAAAAAAAAAAAAAAAAAAAAGGGACGAGAGAGAAAAAAGAGAGAGAGAGGGGGAGAGTAGGCTAATTTTTCCAGTCAGTGAAGTTTCAAGGATGAGAAGCCTAGTTTAGCTTTGTTATTGACTTCAATATTAATTATGCAGTATTTTTTCCACTTAACAAAAAGAATCAGGTCCTTCAATCCAAATTTCCTAGTTAATTTTTTTAAGGTAGTAAAGCATCCATAAGACACAGTCTCAATGTTTTTGCCAATTAGAGGTGCGCCAGCCTAGCACACTTACTGAAAATGTTGCCTCCTCCGAAAATTGAGTGCCTCATGACACACAACAGCCCAGGTGTGAATCCTGTCTTTTTACATGGAAAAGGTAGTTCAGCATTTGTTTCAATGATGCAAAGTTCTCTACAGGACAGCATCTTTCTGTCTCCATCTGTAGACAGAACTGGGTGATCTGAAGGTCACATGTGCCCTTAGAAAAGTGTTCACCTTTCTGTCTATCTATGTAATGACATATTCTTTTGCACACTCACTCTCACTGTAGCATGTGATTGCCCTCAAACTAAGATACTTAAAGCCGGAAGACATTCTTAGAAAACCAGTACTGAACATGACACCTGAAGAAAGTAAAATAAATTGGAAACCTGTCAAACTCCTAACGAATTGAGTAATTTTTATTTTTAATTTTATTTTTTAAATCTCGGGTCTTGATGGAACTTACTTGGATTTACTGCTTTTACTGTGGCAAAGAAGCCACGTGGGAAGACCTAACTTCTGTGATCATCTGGAATACTTTTGTTTTTCTAGAAAATACTACTTTTTTTCTTCCCCCCCCCTCAAAAACTACACAGCTAAATCCAATCTTGGAGTATGGACCTTTTTGATTCTCCACCGTCTTGAGAGGTTTTTTCAGTCTCCAGATAGGTGATGCAGCATGACCTGCTTTCAAGATTCCGGTACTGTGGACTAGAGCCCCAACTTACCTACAGATAAGGGTATTCCTATAGACTTTGACATTCCTAACACTGCATGAGGGTGCAACATACCCTTATTTTTCATATACAACATCTAGAAATGGCATGCAGCTGATTGATTAACAGCTGTTGACCATGCTGAAACCTGGTAGCCATAGCTAATTCCTCCCCTTGTATTCAGACCACATTCAAGATTCAATTAAAATCTTCTCAGCATGCGCTGTATCTTTCACTTACCAACGCTAATGACCAGGTCTTGAAACCTCCATTATACTGTGTGGTGCTTTTTGCTTCCTGGAGCTGTGCTACACAGAACCTGACATAGCCAGAGCTTGTAAAGACCCTTTGCGTCCTTAGATTCCAGACCTGCAAGGTCACTTCATCAAACCAAAGCTCATTAAAAAGAGGGAAGAAAGGTGATCTACCATTCTGACCTCGGATATTGTAGCTGAAAAAGCCCTTTGCCACTTATATTTCAACTTCCAATGAGTATATGACTCAGTACTGGAAGGATTTGTAGCTGACACTCAATAGAAGCTGCTCTCGAATTTTGACAAATCCCATCTTGAGCTGAGAAGAGAAACAGATATTGATCCTAAGTGTACCTAATTCATCTCTGCACTTGTAATCCCAAAAGAAAATGGCTTCTATGACCAGAGGGCGTTCAATATTTTTTCCATCTTGTAAAATAAACAGCAGTTATTTTGGTGTGTCTTCACGCGTCAGGAGTAACATTGTAAGTAAACAAAGCACTGCTTTTTTTCTTCTCTTTCCTGAGCAGAGTTGTAAGAACTGCTGGGCCTTTTGATTGGACTAATTAAATTGTATCAAATAATTGAGACTGATGAAAGTCTGGAGGCCACACCACCACAACTGAGATCTGTAGCTCTGAAAGGAAGCTTCATTCCTTTTTCAGAGGACTGTATTTTAGCACGGATCATGTAATAAATTGCCAAGAAATTCATTTTATCCCAATGATCTAAACTCAGTAGCAGTGTGGTGGCACTAACACCTAATGGGTACTGAGGGTGATGATATATGGAGACATAAGAAGATGAGTTCTATTATCAGTTATGCTCATGCAAATTTGGGGAAATTCTATTGATTTTACTGATGTTGTTAAACGTATCATCTGAGGTCAGGATTTAGCCCATGATTTTATATAATGTTCCTTTTCCAGCATTTCATATCAGAAAATAGCAAAATATAAAAGGTCCTGAGGGTCACTTGTGACAAGAGCTGGATAGGAAGAAACCAAACACCCTAGCTGACGAGTTTCTAAAGCACAATCAACTAAGAAAGATCTAATCATGCAGTATATTTTGCATTAAGTCCTCCTCTGACATGGGAGAAACAATCTTTTCTGGGAAATAATCAGAGTGGGTATTTGAACTTGAGTCTCCTATCGTTATTGGGATACTGAATTTTGCAGGGCAGCTGGGACTCTTTCCTGACATAGCTAAGATTCACTAAATATGCTGAGTTCCTGTGAAAAGTTTTCATTTCAATGAATCAGTCTTTTCTGACAGCAATGACAACAAATGCTGAAAAATTTCCTATCAGCTCCAATAATCACGCAAGGGAGCATCTGGCTGCAAAAGACTTTTGAACAGGGCAGAGTATTTTATAGACAGGTGAGAAGCATTAACTGCAACTCAGCAGGGTTTTGACAGTTTTAAGCAAGAGACTGTTACAGGAGGGAGAAAATGAGGAATTTAGTCTACATTTTAGATTTTTAAGAGCATTGTTATCTTAGAAACAAGGCTAACATGATGTACATTTGTCTATGTGGTTGGTTATTGAGAGTGGATGTCACAGACACATGAACCTAAATTTTCTCTGTTCTATATCTGACTTCAGTTTGCTATTTTTTTCCCCTAGAATTTCTTAATTCATTGCCACTATGAGTTCAATGGCATATAAAAAGCATCTTATCAGTGTCTAGTACCTTTTCCTGGACTGAAATCTTAACCTTCTGGTGAAACTACAAAGGCATAATTAAAAAAGGTGCTATGAACATACATGTCCAGCACGACTTTCCAAAATGTCTGGTTATGTTGAAATCAATGGATGGATCTGTCTGCAAGGAAAAGGTGCATTTCAGTAAGAGTGCAATCATGTCCCACTCAACACATTCCAAGAGGTTTCCAGTCAAAGCAGGGAGGTGACAGGTAGGAGTCAAGATTTGGTATTCTACTAGATGATCCAGAAGTTGTTCTCTTGAAGTTGCTGTAGCGATCTGACCCATGGAACCCAATGGGATTGCTGAATCACACTAAAAGTGAACATAAGTGTCCAACTCTGCCTTCTACAACAACACTCAGCTAAGAGGAAAAGAAGGGGAAGTCCTGGATGCTGACATAGGCAAGTGAGGGTTCACCTTCAAGCAGGAGTCTGTAGTTTCTTCCAGGAATACCAAATGCCTTCTGAATTTTCAGCTATCAAATGCACAAATATTATCAGTTAAATGCTGTCAGAACAGAACAGTTCATCTTGTAAATTCAGCAATATTTTGGTTAAAAGAGAGAAGGATTTAGTTACATGTCCTGTGGTCACAGAAGTGCATACAAGAAATTTATTCACTGGTATTTTTCTTTGTCAATACCTTGCTGTTACGGGTCACTTGTAAAACATGGCAGGAGCAGGGGATGCTCTGCATTTCCCCATAGTGAGGAAAACACAAAATATGTGGCAAATTGGTTGTTTTGGAGAGAAAAATGACAATAATTAAATGCAACACTGGATTTTCTTTTAAAGAAAGTTCATATAGCTGTTTTGTCTTACATTTTTCACATTTTCAGATTTTTATTGTTTTATTGCTTAGGGCAAGATTGTTGCTGCTGATGCACAAGTGAGCAAAAAGTAGGACTTAAATTTCTCTGGGTTCTCATGAGTACCTGTCAGAAAGACTCAGTTGCTTCCTCATCCACAGTATCAGATAGTTCTGCTGAAGTTATCAAAGCTCTGCTGCAGAAGATGTTATAAATGATTTGAAACTAATACTGGACAATAAACAAAGGAAAGTATTCAGCCATATTTGCAGACTAACATTGCAGGGCTGGAAGAATGCAGAAACAGATAGGTTTGACTGTAAAGATGTCTGCTGGAAAACAGGCATCATAAGGATACTGTGTAATCATCAGGTCACTCAGGTATTCCGATCATCAGATGAAGTGATGTGAAATCTGCCATATAGAAATGAACAATAACGCTAGTTTTTATTTACTTTCTTTACTATAATGAAGTTCCTACTAAATAAATAAATAAATAAATAAAGCCTTCTGGCAAGCTCACAGACTATTGGACATAAACATTAATGGTAGTGCTTTTGCACTTGGACATCACTTTTAATCTAAGGTTCTTAAAAAGATATGTGTTAATTATGCCTTACAACTCTTCATTGAGATCCATAAGAAAAGGTAGATGACGCTTACCAACAGTCTCTGAATGTCAGGTAGTTAAATCAATAACTACGATTCTCAGTTGTAAAAAGTTAAGTTGATTCAGGTTGCATTCACTCAGACATTTGTATCAAAATTCCAGCAAACAAATGTATCTATAAATTTCACACCTTTTTTTTTTTTTTTTTTTTTTTTTTTTTTTTAATGACTCTTTTCAAATTGGCTTTTCCTTAATTTCTGAGACTGGTTTTTTATCAGAAGATGGATGACAGAAAGGGAATGATGTGTTGCCTAAGACTCTGTAGGATTCTGAACAAGAGCAGGTTGCAGTTTTCACTGTCCAAAGGTGGAAAAATGAAAAATATTACCAAAAAAAAAAAAAAAAAAAAAAAAAAAAAAAAAAAAAAAAGAAAGAAAGAAAAAAAGAAGCCGTATAAACGAAAGACCTGTCCAGGCTGTCTAACTAAACACCAGGAAAACTAACAAAGGCCTAGGCTCATTTGTCTCTAAGCACCTGATTGGTTATAATAATACAAAATACCCTGAGGATCACATTCACAAAGGCCTAGATCCATTGTTCCCTAAGCACCTGATTGGATATAACAATACAAAATACTCCATGATGTTAAAAGTGCAAGTTTGATTTCTCCAGAGATTAATTCAGCCTTCCTCTGATCTCAGTTAACTGGTGAAGGGACTTATCTCTCTTCATTGACTAGACAGGGAGCTGGAGGAAACTATATTCCAATTTAAAGGCCCGCAAATGTTTCACAAATTAGCAGGATTAATCCAAGTCTACATCTCTACATGTGGCCGACTCCCTCATATAATGTTTCCATCAGAAAAGCAGCTTGAGACCATGTGTATCTAACTGAAAACAACCTAAATGGTGGTCAAAATAAGAATCCTCTCAATGGAAACTCAGTTTTGTTGAACAGAGCTTATCTAGAAAGATGACAGTATTCTTAAAAGCCCAAGTTCTTAACATGGTTCCTCTGATCCCAGTAGGAAAATTTACCAATTGTTGTGCAGCCAAGATCTTTCTCCATTTGCTACTGGAGATCCCCATTTGAAACAGGTCACCTCAGCTCTTCAACCCCAGTCAAGGGATTGTTAAATTGCATGCCGGCACTTTATTTTATAGGTCCTCTTTCTTTCCCTTTCTTTCTACTGTGAAGTTTCGGAAAACTGCTGACTCTTCTATTCTCTGAGCACACTGAATACTAGACAGTAGTTCTACCTCAGTACAGAATTTTCTGTGATACTGTCCTTGACCAAAATCTTCCCTTATTGTTATTAAGCACATTGTTGATTCCACTTGACTCTTTTTTGTATACGTGCAGGGATACACCATACTTGCATACTCTGTACATACATAGAAAGTATCTTCTCCCATAGAAAGACTCATTAATACATATTATATTATTCGTTTCTATTTCTTACAGATGAATACAGTAGAATTAAGAGTATTCTTCCCTGTAGTAGGAACAATAATGTATTGTTGATAGAAAGATACCTTAATAAGACCAAAAATCCGTTCAATGCCAGGAACAATGGATTTCATATGAAACTGTGTGACAGAAAAGAAGCATTGCATTGTTTGGAACACCTGTGGTTAATTATCATAGCTGAATACATTAAAATCAGTTTCCAACCTCATATATCTTCATAGACTGTTTGGCGATATTAAGTGATAAAGGCTTAATAATCAAAAGTACTGAGTTAGCAAATGTTTTCTAATTTTAATAACTTCTTGTTGTAATTACCAAGTCTTGGAGTGAAATGATTTAATTAGAAAGTAATCAAGAAGTGTCTACTGTTAATTGAAGGAATTATAAAAGATCTACATTTTTAATATATTTCTTGGGTAATAAAATTAAAGTCTATGATAATTATTTTATAAACCATGCTGATAAGAAAAGTTTGATACCAAAATGAGATATTGTGTATAATAATTCCCACAGCTGCGTTTGCCTTTGGCAGGTATAACCCAAAGCAAGGGTACTTTGGACATATCCATTATCTGTCATTTCACATCTTAGAGTACTTAAAGAATGTCCGTTCATACTCACAGCTCTTATGAGAATAGCAATAATTATCATTATACCTATTTTCTCAAATAATAAAGTGAGGTTAAATACATCAGGATAAATCATGGCTATTTATAGGTTAGATTAGATTGAAAAAATTCTATCTAATCTTTTGACAGAAAACTGGATTTATAATTAAGCTAGTTTTTAAAAGAAATTGATATTATTGTCTTTTCATAAACATTTTAACTTTGAGAAGGGAAAAAGATACATTTCAAATAAAAATAAACAAACAAATATTATTTTTTAAAAAATGTTCAGCTAAACCCAAAATATTTTTAATTTAGAAAAAAATCAGATAGATAAGATAGTGGGATTTACATAGTTCATATTTTTTCACCTTTTCATTATTCTCTGCCAGCAGACTACTTAAAATGTATGGTATTTCCCAAAATCCTCCATGATTATGCGTTCCTATGCTGAACCATGCTCTGCAAGCGGGGTGTCAAAAATGCTGAAAGTGTCATAAGGATAAAACCTTTTTTTCCTGACTGCTGCTATTTCTGTTAAACATTCCAAGACACTGATCATCCAATTTAAAACTTCTGTGGTGAACTGCTATTCCCTCTTGGGTGTCTGTTAAAGTTAATTTGTCAATGCACAAGAACCACTGGATAAAGTTCTTCTAACACAGGTTTGTCAGAACAGGCATGGAGTATGAAGGTTTCTGAAATGGTGCACACTCTTACGTCCTAGGTTCAAATGAAAATCTTGTACTCTAATAAACAAATGCTATTTAAAAAAAAAAAAAAAAAAATTTTTTTCTATTAAAGGCAAAAATGGCCTGCTTGCAGGAAAAGTGACAGGGCTGAAATTGTTTTCCACCCTTTTACAAAAATAATTGGAGAAAACAAATTCTAAAAAATGAGAAATTAACTAACTTTTTCAAGAGAATGCCATTATTAGTTTACAACTTTTAGTTATGTCTCCTGAAAAACGCATCTGGTTAATGACAAAACCAACGTCACTATTCATTTGGTCGCGGTTCTTAATCCTGAAGGACTTTTCAGGCTGTCAACACATGATGTCATATGACACACATGGTGAACAACCTGAACAGCCACTAGTGGGATGGATAGTGACATCTGTATAGCTGACCAAAATTCAAACGACCTGTCTAACTAACAAGACTGCAAGATGTTGAAGTAGTGATTGACAAACTGTCAGGCACTTCAGACCAGGTTCACAAATGTGTGTACATTTTCAATTCTAATTTATGCATGCTGTTAATACAATGGCAAGTGCAAATAAGACACTCGCATGCCGAAAGAGTACTAAGAGCTGGAAACCCCTGATTCACATACACATGTGAGTTTTCTTGTCATTCAGTTGGCTTCTATGCACCCATACTTTTCTCTTAGTCTAGTCAACCTTTAAAAATCCCAAGCAGCCAACCAAACAAAAATGTCCAAAATATTTTACTTCTCTGGAAGCTTTCAGAGCAAGCTAAGAGTAAATTATTTGACCGTAAAGAATAGCTATTTTGTTCCTGTTCTGCCTTAGACAGAAGAGATCACCTTGACATAGGAAACCTATTTGGAATCAATGACTGGTTGGTGATAATGCTCTCTAGGTGTTCTCCAGGCCCATCAGGCTCTTCCCAGCTCTTCACTAATCCTCAGGAGTTACCTTTGGCCTTGATTATTATTGCTTAAATAAACACATCTTGAAAACTTAAGTTACTTTTCATTTACTTGCCATCTAAATTCATTCTTCAGAGACAATCTGTCAGCAAAGGAGATATGAGTCAGTGTTTTCACTGGGAAAGAAAAAAGAAAAACTTCACTCTATGGCATGTTTTATATGAAGAAGACAAAGAATAATTATATCTTACTTCTTCTGGCTACCTTGCAATAGGGAATTTTCTGGATGACTTCTTTTACAGAAGGAGAAAATCTATTTTACAAAAAAAAAAGCCCCCCAAAATTGGGCGAGTGGTGGCGTGGGGGAACTTTTGCATCCTTTAGGATATAAAAAGGGAAACATTACAAAAGATCATTCCCAACTGGGCATGGATTTATAAGTTACACAGAGCACCCTTATTTACTGAAGTGCAGAAGTATATGCATGAGAAATTCCCAGCTGCTGACATTTTGTGAGCTTTTAATAGTACCATTAGTCAATATATCAGTATGCAGCATATCATATTGACTAGAGCTGATGTTTATAGTGGAAAGCTATTGACTTATGGGATGAAAAAGTGGATATAATTCAGCTTCAGGCATTATTGCCCACTGGAGGTTACTTTGTCATGTACAGGGACAATAATTTGCCCTGTAAACTGAAAACTCTAGGCTCACTATATATTTTAGTATGTACTTTAATAAGACTTTTTTTTTTGCCCTAAATGTGCTTTACATAGAAGCTGGAACTTCAGCAGTAGTATATCCTATGGTACCATAGCCAATACTGAAAGAAACAGAAAACCACAAAAAACCTTGATTGGCTCACTAAAATATCTTAATTTTAGAAACGGTCAATAACACATTTAGATATAGACGTAAGGGGATGCCTCCCACATATTTATCTACTAGATGACATTGCCAGTATTCTTGAGGTTGGACGTTAAATCCTAAATTGACTGCTACTCATTTATACATCCATAGTATGGGATTAGGATGCTTGGTATAGGATTTATCTCAGCTAACTCTGCCAGTTCCAAGCTGCCAAGCAAGTTGTGCAGAGAGGTTGTGCAGTCCTTATCCTTAAAGATTTTCAAAGAATCCCTAAGCAACCTAGTCTGACTCTACTTCAAACAAGAATTGGGACAAGATGGCCACTTGTGATCCCTTCCAACCTCTGAAAGTTCATACTGTTTTTTTCTGCATTCAGTGGACAGAAATAGAAGTCAGGTCACATCAGGAAAAGATAAAAGGCTGTTACAAGTGGGAAGATATGCTCCTTGTAGCCACTCTATAGGGAATCTAGATTAGCCTGGATTAGGTAATTAACAGACAGCTAAAAGTGGTCATTTGGCGAGTGACTTCACCTTGAGTACACAGACTACCTGTTAACTGAGGATCATATCATTATTCCAAGGTGTTTTCTTTATATGGGGCTCCCTCATCCTTTATTGTAATTGATATCTTAGAAGGCTACCATAATACAGGGAAATAACTGCATAGAATAAAAAGTACTATATGCAACGACTGATGAACTAATGGGATGGATCCTTACAGTTTTAGTAAAAGATTGGCTTGCTAACCACAAGACACACACACTTCAGCTGACAATAGATCTTGATAAGTCAAAAAAAAAAAAAAATCAGAATTATCTTGTCAATAGAAGAAATGAGTCAATAAAAGGACAAATGCTATCCACTTCTAATCATAGCAATGGCACAATAGACAATATTCATTACCTACCTGTCAAATCTTTGTGTGAAAAAAGGTAGTAACAGATAAAGGATAATATAACAGCAACAATAATAGTAAAAACAAAAGCAAGAGCAAAACCAAAAAATATCATGTCCTAAAATTAGTGACATAAATCAATGAGCATTTTCTTGTGTCAATTCACATTAAGATACACTGTATAAGACATAATAACTCCGAGTTTCCTAACACAACATGACAACCTGGTTTTACTTCATGAATTATAATTTAAGACTCGATTTTTTTTCATCCATGGATACCTACTTGCTATAATATAATAAGTTCAGGGATTTTCTCCAGGTTTCTTAGCAAGATACTCGCTTACCTACGTCCTAGGAGAAAAAACAGTTCTTTCCTCTTACCTGTTGTTGGTAACATTCATCCTAATGCTGATACTGTATAACTGGACTAAATAATTTCAATCACAGTTTGACAGCTCAATGCTGACTTTTTCTCACAGGGAAGAAAGTCAAAGGAAAAGAAATAAAGCATAAGATGGGACAGTTTTGAGAGCCCGGGTAAGTCAGGTTTCCCTCTGGTGTGGTGTTTTCCAACCAGCCGAAGTATTTCTTCCACTAGCTGTTTTGTCCTTGATTAATACTGACATCATTACAGAGTGAGTCAAGATGGCGGTCTGTTAGCCACACCAAATTCTGTCACTTAAAGGTGGGTGTCTACATTGTGGGGATCATATATGAGCCAACTACCTGAGATCCCATTATAGTCAAAGGGGATTATGTTCAACATGGATACCTTACTCTAAAATAGACAACCACATTTTATTATTTTCAGCCAAATGGCTTACTAGATTTTTCAGTGCATTGACTGAATTTCCATTGATTGCAATGAAAACCAATTTATCACCATTACCATGTGTAGGTTTCTGAATCTGAATCTGAAACCCATCCCTAATACTCAGTCTAGCTGGCTAAATATCTAAGGCTATAACGTCATTTGAGATACCGCAGTGTATCTAAAGATTCATGTGGCGTTGGCAGATGCGACACAATTTATAGGTGGGTAAAACGCTTCGGTTCTTTTGGAGTGGCAACCAAAAGGGACACCCAAGGGTATCTCAAATGACACTAGATAATTATGTCTAGCCAATTTTACTTTATTCTTAGTGTCTAATTTATGACGATCATTAAGGATATATCTATACTGAGAAATTAAATAGGACCAGGAACATTTCTGGTCATCGGGGTCAAGCATCAAAATATATTCGGTCTACACTGGTGAATTCTCTAAGCTTCAAAAAAAAAAAAAAAGGTGAGTGCACTTGGTGTAGTTATTGGGAGTAGGTAGTTCTAACCTCTAAAATGCTCCCAGGTGTTGTCAGTGTGTCAGCTGTTATGAACAAAAACTGGACTAGAAACAGTCCCTATAGCTCACTAAGATGGTCAGACATGCTCGAGAGTCCTTCTGGGCATTATTTCACTTAACAGTCATTGCTTAAGTGCTTAGGAATTGAGCCATGTGAGTAGGCATTAACAGACAAACATTCCAGGCTGAGAAACTGGAAATCATAAATTATCTCATCTTCCCTTCTCCCCACTTCTATCTACACCCCAATATATCCAAAATCATTCCAGCCATTTTAGATATACACCTCTAGGTGCATCAAGTTTTACCAGAATTATTTTTCTCTCTGTCTCTTGAAGTAATTGTCAGTCAGTTCTGGAATTGAGGTATTGCAATAGGTTTGTATAGGTTCGGTATTTCATTCATTCTTCCCTATGTCTCTGTTTTTCGCTTTCTATTCAGACACAGAGCACAACAGAATTGCCACTGCCAAAACGCTCACTCCACTGGAGTGAAAACCATTCATTTGTCGTCTCAATTTTAAGATTCCTGACTCTAAATGCAAGCGTATTCTCCATGGATGTAATGGGACATTTAGCAATTCATTCATTTTCTTCACATGCTACTTATTTAGACACTCAGCAGTTGGCAGCTTTGATGTGAGTGGTGGAAATTATAAAGACATTACGTATCATAAAAATATAAATGAAAGAAAACATAGGCCCTGTTTTATATCAGACTAAATTGACTAGTGTCATTCTCAGGACATTTTGTTTTATAAATTATAATCGTTAGAGAAGGTGTTCCCTTGAGTGAAACCCTACCTGTCTGTTTCATATATAACACAGGTCTTCACTTTTTTTTTTTTTTGTAAAGGAATTGCTGTGCAAGACTTAGACACAAAGAGCTAACTGTATCACCTCAGATAGTACACGTATTAATAGAATAAAATATGCCTGTGTTTGAGATCTTAAGCATAATTAAGGTACTAGAGTGTCAGTGAAGGAAAAGAAATAACATATGAAGGGAGTAGTAAAACCCAGGTGGAGAATTCATGTTATAATATATAAATAATCATAAATATGTAATATATAAGCATTTACACTGAAGGCGAAGAAAAGAGAAATGAAAAAAAAAAAAAAAGGCAATTTTTCATGTTGTTGTTCAGTTCTACTTTCTGACCATTTGTGTGGTTTGAACCCAAACAATAGCTAAGCACCTACACAGTTGTTCATTCACTCCTACCCCCACAGTGGGGCAGGGGAGAAAACAAGAAAGGCAAGAGTGAGAGAATTCATGGATTGGGATAAAAATACTTTAATAAATGAAGAAAGGAGGGGAATAAAATCCAGCCACGAGGGATGCAATAGCAATAAATCACCACCTCCCACAAGCAGACTGGTTCCCTACCAGTCTCTGAGCAATAGCTAAATTGTAAGACACATTCTTCCTCACTTCAGTTTTTAATTGTGGAGCATTAAATTGCATAGTATGGAATATCTCTTTGGTCAATTCATATCAGATGTCCTGCCTGTGTCCGCTCCCCATCCCTAGCCCACTTGCTAGGAAGCCTTGATGCTGTTCATGCACTGTTCATCAATATACAAATCATTGTTANAATTTCCATCCTTGCAGATATTCAGAACTTTACCAGACAAGATGATGAGCAACCTGATCCAAGTCAGTTCGGCTTTGAGCCAGGGTTGGAGCAAGGGACGACAAGATGCCCCTCCCAATCCATACCACAGTTCTGCTCTGTGGTTCCACACTAGTCCTCTCTAACCATGTACACAGCTGCCATCANTAAATCACCACCTCCCACAAGCAGACTGGTTCCCTACCAGTCTCTGAGCAATAGCTAAATTGTAAGACACATTCTTCCTCACTTCAGTTTTTAATTGTGGAGCATTAAATTGCATAGTATGGAATATCTCTTTGGTCAATTCATATCAGATGTCCTGCCTGTGTCCGCTCCCCATCCCTAGCCCACTTGCTAGGAAGCCTTGATGCTGTTCATGCACTGTTCATCAATATACAAATCATTGTTACGTTATCAACACTGTTTTGGTCACAAATCCACAATACAGCATCGTATGGACTCCTACAAAGAAAGTTAAACATCATTCGCGCCAGATTCAACACACCCTTGCAAATGCTGTTGTCAAAACAGTGACCCATTTTGATTACAGAGTATGCATACAGTGAGATAAAGCTGATAACTCTACTCTGGGGAGTGAACCTCTAGACATCTGAAGTAGGTTTTTTATACTTCAGTTCAAATAAAATGACATATTAAACCAAGCATCACAGGATAATCATTCACGGACCCTAGTGCAGTAAGA
>VXBW01006081.1:0-63616 GCA_013400375.1 Thinocorus orbignyianus | reverse complement strand
TCGGTTCCTCAATCATTTGAAGAGCACATTTTTGTGCTCTTTGGAGTGAGGGAAAACAATCAATATTAAAACAACACTGGAACCACATTAGGAAGGAGGGATACAAATCAGCTTCATTGTCTAGTTTTTATTATATTAAATTTATTCAAAATAGTTTTTGAAAATGAATGTTAAGCCACTGCAAGTATTGTTTATTATAATTATCAATCCTGACATTTATGTGAGTGACTTAACTCACACAATTCACCCTTCTAATTCATAGTCTTTGAAAGATGTTATATGGGTTTTTATATTAAGAATAAATATTAAAAAAAAAAATATATTAAACCACTAGTGATTAAATCTTTTCAAAGTACAAAATGGAGAAAAATCGTGCAGAGAAAAACATGTCAATATCTCTAATGTTAGTTAACTTTTGCTTTCGGGGTAGGAATGCAGACATTATAGGCAAAAAACAACTACCTTTTGAAAGTACTACAAGTACTTTGATTGTATTATTTAAGTAGTTTGATAGCAATAGAAAATGAACTAAATAGCCTGTAAAAATCTGGTGGGAAAGGCTGAGGAAAATGGCACTAAATACAGCTTTCTGAGCTTAAAGAAATCTATGTCAGCTCATTTTCATGAAATTCACATAGAATCAAAAGTTTTAAGGAATAAATGAATGTTCTTGGACTTACCGGACAGACAGTAATGCTTTGCTCCCATTGACTCATGCTCAGACTTTCTTCTAGCGTTGTGCATTTCTTCATCACCATGTCCCAGCCACAATAAGGGTCTTGGGATCCAATACATGCACTGTGAATGAAAAAAAATCAGAAAACATGAATATTTATCTTTGTCTGTACCAGCCAAAGATCTCTAAATGACTATCTGGCATCTCTTCATATGTCATAAGCCTAAAAGAGATAGTGAAATTGATCCCTGTTGTGGTATGGCACAGATAAAATGATGAAACAGAAGAAAAATTAATTTGAATGCCTACACAAAGTTAGGATTTCTTTTAAGTGTGTATCTAAATTTCTGACTGTATGCGTGGTATGATGTCCAGATTGATAACTGTACTTAATTACTAGAGAATTACAGAAATATATTAAAAAATTGTTGTCCACTCCAAACAAAGATTTCAGGAGTTAAATTAGTTAGTCTTTTATATCAGTTTTGGAACTACAATTATTATCTTTGTCATAAATCAGTTTACAATGTCTACTCTTCGAAAATTAATTAGAAAACTTTCGGGGGGGTTTTCTGCACTGCTATATAATCCCTGGAAATAAGTTCAAAGGGATGCTGGTGCCTGCCATCACACCTCTCACATATCACATGATGCCCTAGACATTCCCTCCTAGTGGGATGAGAGGAGGAAAACAAAAAGGTTAGAGAGGAGAGTCCAGCTTCCTACAGACTCTGAAAGACCCACTGTACAACACTGTAAGTTCTTTTCTCTATTAAGTGGCAGCCAGTGTAGGTCAGTTATTAACAGGAAAGGCAATAGGTCTGCAGCTTAGTAGCTAAAGATGCACAAGAAAATAGGTAGAAGTCCCGTCATAGTGAAGTATAATGTAATTCTTTTAACACTTGTAAAAATACCTATAAATTACACACAAAAATAATAAATGCAAACACTTTTTCTATATTATAAAAAATGCTTGACTTATCATTCTTGTTCAACTCAAATCCATGGACATTATTTTCTCTTTTGTTCACATCACATCTGTCCAGTGAAAGGCCACAAAGATGATTACGAGACTGCTGCATCTCACATATGAGGAGAGGCTGAGAGAGTTGAGACTGTTCATCTTGGAGAAGACAAGGCTAAGAGGGGATCTCATCAATATCCACCAATAACTGAAGGAAAGTCAGGCTCTTTTCAGCGGTGCCTAGACCAGAGACAATGGGCACAAACACAGAAGGTTCCATCTGAACATCAGGAAAACCCTTTTTACACTGTGAGGGTGACTTAGCACTGGCACAGGTTGCCCAGACTGGTTCTGGAGTCTCCTTCCTTGAAGATATTAAAAAGCCAGCTGGATACTGTCCTGGGCAACTGGCTCTAGGGGACTCTGCCTGAGCAGGAGGTTGGACCAGATGACCTCCAGAGGCCCCTGTGAACCTCAACCCCTGTGATTCTCTCCTCATAAATCCTATGGTTTAATCATATTTCTATCTGTCTCTGGCATTCCTCATGTAGTTCCACGCTAACATCAGACAAAATGCAGACTAATTCCCTAGTATGCTATTCCATAATACAATCACAGAGGATTCTTAGTGCTTATAAATTTCAAAGAATTTGTTTCTACAGTACACTTGGCAACGTGGATTGTCAATACTATATGGGAAGATAGCTATCATCTGCAAAATGGGCACAGAGTAAGAGATATAACATCCAAAATTCCCTAGATGCCCCTAATTAGACTGCCAGTCTAATAAGATAAAGCTTCTGGTTTAGAGGATTCAGTGTTCAGAAGAGAGTTCCGACTGATGGCTCTTGCAGCTGTGAACACTTAGCATTTTTGTAACTCAGGCTGCACATGTTTCCATTTAACTGTCTAGAAAGTCAGGAGGACAATTAATGCAAATTACAGAAAGTTTTAAGGGTCTTGCCCTTACAGTGTTTGCAAGACAAGATATTCAGTTATCTCCTTCAGAGCATCCCCGATAAAGCAAGTGCTTTCTGAAAAAAGTATACAAAAAAAGTTAAAGGATGACACAACAGCAAGATGGCAACTTTAGCTGTGCTGTGCTGTTTCTCAAAGCTGTAGTGCTCACTTTTCCAACTTCACTGTTTCTTTATGTTAAGTGTTAGTATTTTCAAATGCAGTTGTTATATTTTTGACATTTTTTATTAAAAAAAATAATTTAAAAAAGACAGTATCATTTCACTTAGAACCACATCCTCTCTGTCCCAGGAGTAAGCTGATCCTTCTTCCACTTGTTTCAGAATTTAGTTAAGAAGGTCCACCGAGCGCATGAAAACTAGGATTTTAAGACATTAATAACCTCACAGAGTTGACAAGGCTAGTGCTAAGAACTTCCCCCCAAAATGACAGGCATTAATCTTCTCCAAAATTTTTAATTTACACTATAATACGTAAATTAATCCTGGAAATGATTGAACTGTTCAAAACAAAGCAACAGGAATTTTTTTTTTTCTGCAAAGTAGTATTCCTCACAGGGGAAAGTAGTTTGGTCTTTTTTAAAATATAATGTTCTAATTGATTGTCCAAGTCATTACTACACATAAGTTTCACCTTGTAAAAAGTTTAATTTTTGAAATCTTATGTTCAGACAGAAAAATCGTACCACAAAACTGTAATTCAGCATCATCTCTTTCTTTCTGGCACGTCAGCTCACCATGCTGGATGTGTTAATGAAATGAGGCAGGACCTGGCTTCAATAGCTGCCCTGTTCTCAGGTACTGGCAGGGCAGTCCTTTCCAGTTCTCCCTGCTTCACGTCTCAGAAGGTTTTCTTACTTATTTCTTTTAGATCACTTGCTTTTATTGCCAATATCTCTGAAAAGTAGATACATTTTCTTTGAAATTAAAATTAGAGAGGTAATATGTGGGTAAATTTTTATCCCTATTTGCTTAATTATGTCACATTTAAAAATCACCTTCTTTCCTTTGAGGGATAACATAATGTGTGAATAACAGTAGCTAATTATTTTGATCTGCTATGCTGAGATAAAAAAGAAAAGGAACAGATAACAAAATAAGTTTACGGACAGAAAATGAGGATAGAATAAAACCTGTAAGGATGAGAAGTTATCAGAAGTTATCAAGACTTCTGAGATGTAAAATTTAAAGGGACTGTTTTTAACTCACAATTAAGCATCTTTACTATCCTTCACCAATGAGAATTTCATATTAACGTTTTTTAATAAATTCCTCTCCCAAGAGATATCAGTAGGAGGAACAGCTTCAGTGTATACATGAAATTACAAAAGAAATGGTACAAAATGGCTCTCAAATTCATGTAAATTAGGAAAGAAAAAAATTAGATAGCACTACACATTTTTACCCCATTTTCTTCCCTAATCTCTGCCGAAATTATAGCCTTTTCAGATGTCACTGTTGAAAAATTAGATAAATTTAAGAATCAGTATTAGGCCTTCCAGTTGACAGGGCCCTTTCAGATAGTGACACTGGAAACTGCAGAGCTGGGTAATATATTAGCCATCTTGTCTCTGGAAGTCTACCTTACATCTCAATTTCACCAGAGATGAAAAAGACTGTTTTGTCTGTTACTCTCAGTAGGCGCCAGCCCACATCTCTAAGACTTCACATGATTTGTCCCAGTTCTGCTAAAACTGGCAATTTTGTGCTGGAAGGAAATTCAGGAATAAAAGTGAATCAGTTCATTCTGAGCCTCTTGATGCCACTTAACCTGTCTAGTCAACACTCTACAAAAAATTTTAACAGCTTTTAGCTTCTACTGATTGATTCTAATTTTTCTCTATGCTGATCTTTTCCCAAACATAAATGATAGGTAGTTGAGTGTCCCTCCTGCAAGGCATTCATTTGGCATTGACGGTTTATTATGCCTACTGACAGGCAACACTCAAACAACAGATTTTGACTGACCGGTAACAGAACTGTAAGTCACCCCACTCTAAAGCAAGGCAGTGATACCAGGTTATTTTCCTCAGCTATTTTATAATTATGACTAAGGAGGCTAGAAAAACTGCTCTACTTAACTTACATTTGAGATGATTTATTCAGGCAGAAAATGAGGCAGATATGAACACTATTCAGTGCAAAATATATTAAAACCCCCACAGTTTTAGACTAAAAAGAATTCATCATGTGTGCTCCAAAGAACAAAAAAACTTTAAGATTAAAAGTTATATCTTCATACCATTGATTTCAAAGAGATTTTTAAATCTCCTTTCAGAGGCAGAACGTATTCCACTATCAATATACATTGTAAGTGCTAATCAGGTATTCTGCTGAGATGTAACGTTTTATAATAAATATAATGTATGCTTAAACATAAATGTGAACATATAAATGTAAGAGGTGCTTCTTCTGAGACTGTTCAATGAAATATTTTTCTGTCTTTACCTACGCACACCATTTTGAAGAACAGAGGATGTTTAGAGTCTCCTGACCTTTTCATGTAATTTCTACTGAGTTCCAATTACTGTCAACTGTGATCTGGACACTTTGTATACCAGGAACTGAACTGGGGTCACCATCTTATTTCACGGAAGACAGATTCCTCACTGCAAATTTGAACAGACAACTGAAGATAAAAGCCTGTCTTGTGGTCCAAACACATTGTGCTATCTACTTCGGAACGAATACACAAATCGAATACCGGACTTCTGTACACAGATACCTACCCATGTTTTTATTACTACTGGTTTTGTGTACATATATATGTGGGTGTGTGTGTACAGATAAGTGCTTTGAAGAACGACCATCTAAAGATATAGATGCAGAAGAACTATAAATGGTAGGCACACAGGTTATAAAGTCCTAGGAGCTCAAATTAAATGCATGTCAAATATTCAGAATTCTGCTTAAACTTTGCCTGTAATGTTAAGAAAAATTAAATCTCAGACACTCTGTGTGGACTACTATTGCTTCCTCCTACTTGAATTTCTACAAGGCAATCAAAATCCATCTAGGTACGATTCAGTCTTGTAGCATGCACTGACAATACTAGCCTTAAATTTACAAGCTCTTCTCTTCAAATCCACAATCAGGAATTTAGGTATAATTTTATTTTTTTTTTTAGTAAAATTGTTTATAGCACACAATTGCCTGAATACAGACACTGCCAAGTAGCTCTACTCAGAACAAATGGAAAAGACAACTTTCAGACTATGCTCTCTACAGCAGAACATACGCTTGACATTCATTGTACAGAAATAAAGTCTGAGGCCTCCATTCATACCAATCAGCCACGATAAACTTTCAGCCCTCTGATTAGGAAGTAGAAGCCTGGAAATACCAGTACCTCTATATGCAGCTAGGGTTTTCAGAGTCTTTTTGATGGGCTAAAATTAGATCCTGAAAATCTGTGGTTGACAAATAGGCTCTGAAAATCTGAGCTACCTCAATAGCTATGCAACCCAAGAGCAACAGATCTGGGGATATTCCCACAAGTTGATGGGTTCCTAGATTGGAAGAGTAGTAACAGTGATTCCTCAGGCTGATCATATTTGCTTCCATATGGCATCCCCATGTCTTTAAAAGACCTGCGCATCTTTGGTGGATATAACATAAACAGGATATGCAACTTTCATATCCTTTTAGTCAGCTGTAACCTTGGTTAACTTTATACTAGAATATGAATCAGTCATAAAGACACCAGGTCCACACGTAAGATGCACAACTTGATACCTTAAAAGTACTAACCAGATAACAGGTATTTCAACTTGCCATTTTGAGGACACTGTTACCTCTCATTTCAGAAGTGACTGTAGGCACCTCCACTGGCCTGACAATGGATTTGCATATATACAGATTGTGTAGCTGATGGTTAACAAAGAGGCCAAAATAAAAATGATGGAGGACAGAGAGAGAGAAGTCAGGGTTACAGTAGAATAGCTATAATAATAATACTTAGTAAAGCAATCTTGTGACCCAGTAATATTTTAAGTATATAATGCAAAAAACTAGACTCAAAAATTTTCAAAGCTGTTTTCTTACACCAGCGGAGTCGATGTTTGTACAGCTTTTAGCAGATGCCACAATTTATTTTCTTAGACATAACATAGTAAGATTAGTTTTCAAGCCTTCTAAGTGTGTGAAAACTATCTTCTACCAGAAATGCCATTTCTTGATCCTCATTTAGTAAGATTTTACAGAACATTGGGCTGATACAACCTTTCATTGCCCCTACTTTCTAAATCGATGCACTGAAAACTCTAGTACAAGTTTTTACATCGACAAATTTGCCTCAGAGAAAGCACTGCCATCCAAGGTTGCTTTTGAAGGCTACAGCTGCCAATAAAAGAAAGCTGACCATTCTTTGTTTCAGGTGATGGAGTCTTTACCCCTCTGCTACAGATCTTACTTCTTATGCATATGCTTAGAGCCTTCAAAGTAAATAGCAAACACTGCAACTTTAGCAAGCTTAACAGTTATCTTCTCGTGATAATAATTCAATTTATCTCATATTATAGTTAATTAGAGGTAAGCAAAAGTCAGTTTTGCTTTACACTTGGCCTACTTAACAGGAAAGAAGTACAAAGAGCTGGAGAATTCTTGCTGAAAATAATAGCTCCAGTAAATAATATTGATGGTTGTCTTTGAAACTTTGATAAACGTGTGAACTGCAATACCCAGGTGATAATAACATGGTCAAAATCTTAAGTATTTTCCCAAGGGGAGCCGAGCTAAGGAAATTGCTCTGCTTTTTACTATTGAAGCATGGAGATTCCAGAGCTTTTTGGAAAAGTGTAAGAATCCATATGGCCTAAACTATTTTTCCTTAGCTGATTCGTGAAAACAGCAGAATTATGACAGGATGTTCAAAACTATTCAGCTGTTGGCAAAACTTTGCGGGAGAACCCCTCCATGAAAACTGTCAATCCAAGTGACTAACACGGGCAACTCATAAACAGCAAAATGGAAAGAGCTGAGCAACACAAACTACAGGTGTGACAACAGGCTCTGCCCATGACATGGTCTCCTGTCACAGCAATAAAGTGCACTGAACTGCACCTAGAATGCCAATAAAGAAAAAAAAAAAAAAAGATCAAACTCAGTCTCCAAATGTCAAACAATATTTTCAAGGTCCTTGAATAACAGTGTCTGTGGGAGCAGAGCTCTGAGCTGGTAGAATAGGACTTTCCTAAACCAGAGGGACTGTCTGGCCGAGGCAACACTGGGTCACAGAGGACTCCACCACATGAAAGTGCTGGAGGAACAGATTTACAAGGAAACGTGAAATAACTAAATATGTACAGCATACCAGAGTGAATATTAAGGAAACATAATAAACTATGAATAAAAGCAATAACTACATGCTTTAGAGGTTGGTACGTGAAGATAAGACATGGAATAATGAAGTAAAAGTAAAGCATAGACAATTTCAGGAAAATTATCTTGACATTGAGATACTAGCTTGTGGAATAGTTTGTTCAAGAGAGGGAGTGAAGTTGCATTGTCTGAAACCCTTGCAATAAACCTAAACAAAAAGAATAGAAAAGATTAGATGGTGAGCACTCTGACATTGACAGAAAAATGCAGGAGAGATAAGCTAGTACATCTTCAGCCTTTTGGTTTTTTTAAGGCTGTTATTTATACACGAGAATGCTCTATTTCTCAATAATTGTGCAAAGTAGATATTAAAGACTACACATGTCCTTGATCTGGCGAAGAAACTCTAGTTATTATTGATGGAAGTTCAGCACATAGCCTTGGCACAGTTACACAGCCCTAAGCATGATAAATGTGAAGAGATAAAATTAAAATAATTCAAAAAAAGAACTACAGTGCCCCAAGGCATTCTCCTTAGGTTTACTCATACTCTATTTAGCCTTTGCTATAGTACAGAAGCAATAGTTAACAAGATACAACAAGAATGTGAGTATTAAAAGCACCCAGCAATGCAGTGACTAAATTTCAGATGTTTCATTACCTAGTGAAATTTATAGCCCCAGGTAAGGTGCCGTACACTCTCTTCACCTGCAGAGAACCAAATATGCTTGAAACCCAGCACAAGACAAGAAAAAACTAGTCAAGCCAAAAATAAGTGATAAGTGAGAGAAAGATTGTCTGCATTTTCCAATCGATCTGAGTCTCTAATGATAGATGATGAGAAGATGCCTTATTTCATCTAGATCACAGCTGTAAATCTTCTCCTTTCTCACAAAACAGAGCTAGAAGAAAACTAAAAGAAAGGTGAAACGTTTAACCAGGAAGAAAGCATGGATGATAGGGTGGACCTGCTGGAAACCAATTCTAAGGAGAAGGATCTGGGAGTCCTGGCAGGAGTCCATGAACCAGCAATGTGCCCTTGTCACCAAGAGGGCTAACGGAATCTTGGGCTGCATAGAGAAGAGTGTGGCCAGTAGGTCAAGGGAGGTCATTCTCCCCACCTCCTCTGCACTAGTGAAGCCACAACTGGAATACTGCATCCAGTTCTGGGCTCCTCAGATCAAGAGAGACAGGGAACTACTGGAGAGAGTCCAGCACAGGGCAATAATGATTAAGGGATCAGAGCCTCCCCCTTATGAAGAAAGGCTGAGAGAGCTGGGACTCTTTAACCTGGACTAGAGAAGCCTGAGTGGAGACCTTACTAATGTTTACAGGTATCTAAAGGGTGGGCTGAAAGAGGATGGAGCCAGATTCTTCTCAGTGGTTCCCAGACAGGACGAGGGGCAATGGGCACAAGCTGGAAAATGGGAAGTTCCATTCAAATATGAGAAAAATCTTCTTTATGGTGAGGGTGACAGAGCCCTGGAACTGGCTGCATAGGGAGGTTGTGGAGTCCCCTTCTCTGGAGATATTCCAGTCCTTCCTGGATGCAGTCTTGAGTAATGTGCTATCCTGCTTTAGCAGGAGAGTTGGAGTAGGTAATCTCCAGAGGTCCCTTCCAACTCTGACAATTCCGTGATTCCATGATAACCTTTTTGGTAGAATGGATATGTAATTATTACAAGCAAAGATATGACAGAAAAAACCCACAAGTAATAATTTTATCTCCTTTTAAGTAAATCATTCCAGTGGAACATGAGACTTCACATACCTCTGGGCAGGAGAACAAATTATCATTTGATTTGAGTCATTTAACTACTGTTCTACTCAGCAAAATGGGAACAGCACCACCTTTTTTAAAAAAAAAACACCAAACCACTCTTAAAATTAAGTCAATTAAACCTTACTGCTCAAAAAGAGAAAATGCCTAGCCTGAAGCTGCATATGGGTTCCATGATTTGAGACAGCAGTTCCGACCCATGAGGCCAGAAGTATGTTTGGGCTCTGCAGCCAGGATAGCACTGACGTACATCAGGAATTGTCCTGATAGAAGCACGGGTACCAGGGACTTTGTAGGATCTTCACAGCAGCACCAGTTAAGCAGGCGCTTTGGAGTTCTCACCCCTGGATTTTGGAGTTCAAACCTCACTAATAAAGTAATAAGGCTCCAGCCTTGAAATCTTTCAAATGGAGTGCAGACTTGGTCACCCACATTACTGAGCTCTCTGTGTTTACAGACTCCCTAAGAAAACCCAGGATACCAGCCCAGTGTCCCTTTCTGAAACAAGTGTGTCATCTTAAGAAAATATAGTTAATGACTTGTACAACAAGAATGACATAATCATGTCACATTCTAGAAAAGAGAGAAGCACAAGAATATATTCCTTATATTTTTTCATCCTCCAGACATACACACACACGTCCCTCCCTCTCCCAAAATATACGTCCTTCACCTAACAAAAAGGAGGAAATATAACAAAAAGGGCTACATGACCCCCACACATCCTGTTTCAATTCACTAAACAAAAAAAAAAAAAAAAAAAAGAAAAGATAAAACTTGGTCCTATGTTGGCCCCATAAACAAGAAAAAGCTTAAGGTAGAAACTTGCCTATATATAGTTTTTCCTTAAAGTGAACTTTGCAGAACTTCCAATGGGGCTTTCAGCATCCCATCACTAGTATTTTAGTAGAAAATATGTAAAATATGGTACATGGGACAACATAAACAAAATAGACTGGTAAAGAACTGTAATAAGGAAAATACCCCCTCCCTGGTCTACTCTGGTTTCCCAGGGCACAGCTTTTCCTTCAGCCTTGTTCTCAACCCAGCAGTCTTTCACTGGCCTCCTGCATGGCACCATGTAGAGCCAGGTCCCTCAGAAAAGTCCTGCCACTGTCCCCAAGTCACAGCTCTGCACCTGCATCCTGTGATCACCTCCTTGCTGTGACCGCATGCATGTTCCCTCTGACAGCCAGAAACGTCTCCATCTTCAAACAGTCTCTGCCTTGCATGGGACATACAGTCTTTCAGTCTTTCCATCTGCCACACAAATGATGTCTCCCTGATGCTGAGTGTGGCAGCCAAGAAAGGCAACGAGCACCCTTTCTCCCTCCTTTAATAGCCCAGCTTTTCAAAGGTACATAAAGTAAACAAGCTGAAAGAAAAAAAAAAAAAAGGAAAAAAACCACCAAAAAACTCAAAACAAAACAAAAAACCAAACCAAACCAACCAAACAAAAGAAACTCAACAAAACAAAACAACAAAAAAACCCAACCAAATGCATCTGTCAATTCTCAAAAAGCTCATCACACTGGTTTGGAGTCTACCTGACCTGAAGCAGAACATTTGTTCTTAATTACTGGAACCACCCTTCTATAAAATGGAAGATATAACTAATTAGATGAAATTAACAATCTCTAATAGCATATGTTTTGTAAGCCAGACGTACTTTTAGATAATCTATAGAAAAAGTTGCATGCTGAACTTAAAATTCCTTTACTACCATAATACAGTCTAAGACCAAGTGATACTGTGTTAGTCATTTTCCTTGCTTGATGGAACAACTGTTAGCTACACAACAATTTCATCTAGTAGTATATTTACATTTATTTTGGCTTCCTGATCCAGCATTACCTTAGAACAGCCACTTTTCCAACTAGTCTTAACTCCCAATTCATCCAATCCAGTTTTCTTTCTAAACCCACAGAGATAGCTGTAATACAGTCTCAAAAAAAAACTCCAGCTTAAATTTGTCCAAATTTCAAGCTTTAAATATATTAAACCAGTAGTTATATTGCTCATTATCAGATACTTGTTTTCTGTACAAACCATTTTTTTACTGTTTCATTTCACAATTCAGAATCTGCATAATGACACTTAAACATCAATTTGACTTCTTGCGAGTCTCATCTAGTCTTAGAAAGTTAGTAAAAGAAGCCAGAGATACTTCTGATAAACAGTGTACGTAGAAAGCCATTGCTGAGAGAGGTAATTTATTTGAATTCCTACTTCGCCATATTTCCTTCTCATTCTTCCTCTACCCTCTGCAAGCATTTTTCTCTAATCAAATCAATTAGCTGATTCTTCATACCTGTATGTTTTGTAAAAGAGACATCTCTTCAAGGGGACCTTAATCACATGTTCCTGAAGGCCCACAAAAAGCACACTCTGGCTGTGCAGAATCTGAAGGCTCCTGATGGGTTCTCGCTGACTTTTTGGCAGGAGTTCGATTTCCTCAAGCAGACAGCTGCTTGAAGTCTGGTTCATTGGGGCAAGTACTTTCTTAATAGTGCCATAGTCTGCAAAGGCAAGAGGAAAATAAGTCACCAAAAATCATACTAGCAATTCTACCTACTTGGTGTCACTCAGCAAAAAAATCTTCATCCCACATTGGACGTTTTCAATGAAGCCTCAGAAGCCACATTCAGTGGGGGAATACTTTGTCTGGAGTTTCCTAAATCTCTCACAATACAAAGAACTTGAGAACAATCATTAAAGTTTTCTATGTGATGTAATACTGTAAAAAGTAATTTTATTAGTGCAGAACACACTTCACAGACACAGTCACCAGAAAACAAGCTTTCAAAGTCTGGCTAAACACGCATTCACAGAAACCATAGAATTCTTTAGGTTGGAAGGAACCTTTCAGATTATCTAGTCCAACCATCAACCTAACACTGACAAAACTAAACTATGCCCCTCAGAACTAAATCTACCCATCTTGTAAATAGCTCTAGGGATGGTGACTCCACCACTTCCCTGGGCAGCTTCTTTCAATGCTCGTTAAGCCTTTCAGGGAACCATTTTTTCCTAATATCCAATCCATACATATTAGATGCATGCAACTAGAGGCGATTTCCTCTTGTCCTTTCAGGTAGTTGTAGAGAGTGCCTCAACCTCCTTTTCTCCAGACAAAACCACCCCGGTTCCCCCTGTCTCTCCTCGTAAGGCTTATTCTCCAGACCCCTCACCAGCTTCGTTGCCCTTCTCTGGACGCGCTCCAGAATCTCAATGTCTTTCTTGTAGTGAAGGGCCCAAAAGTGAACACAGTACTCAAAGTGAGCACTCACCAATGTCGAGTACAATGGGATGATCACTTTCCTAGTCCTGATGGCCGCACTATTCCTTACACAGGCCGGGATGCTGTTGGCCACCTTGGCCACCCGGGCACACTGCTGGCAGTCAAACAACACCCTCAAGTCCTTTTCTGCTGCACAGCTTTCTAGCTACTCTCCCCTAAACCTGTAGCGCTGCATGGGGTTGTTGTGACCCAAGTACACGACCTGGCACTTGGCCTTGATGAACCTCACAGAATTGGCCTTGGCCCATCAATTCAGCCTGTCCAGATCCCTCTGCAAAGCCTTCCTACTATCAAGCAGGTCAACACTCCCACCTAATTTGGTGGTGTGTGCAAAGTCACTTGAGGGTGCACCTCAATCCCCTCATCAAGGTTATTGATAAAGATATTAAAGATGACTGGTCCCAGTACTGAGTCCCCAGGAACATCGCTTATGAACGGCCACCAACTGCATTTAACTCTATTCACCACCACTCTCTGGGCCCAACCATCCAGGCAGTCTTTTCACCCAGCAAAGAATACTCCCATCAAAGCCAAGGGCAGCCAGTTTCTCCAGCTGCAAGGGTGACTGATTTCAATTTATCAGATTGTACCACACTTCGCTATGTTTAAAGAAGTTTTAAAAGCAACAAAGCCCACCATTGCCCTAGTCTGTTTTAAAATTCTGTGTTAAAATGTATGGGGTTTAGATATGCATCACATTTATTTAATAAAGCACATATGCATGAACATCTGCAGGTCTGAATTAAGTCTAGGTGAATATGACAATAAAAAAAGGCTGAGTCACTTCTTACTTGTCTGGATTTTCACAAATTCTGAAAAATCCTATTTTTTAGCATTTGCTCTTCAGTTCTAATCTTATTGTGATTTCTATAGCAAAGACAGTTAAGCATCACAAATCCATCAGCTGACTGATGAGATTTCTGATTCGCTCATGCATAGTTTTTGAATAATTTAAAAATACCAAAGAACATTTGTTCTAAACGCATTCTCACACTGACAAATATTTTAGGTAGCTGTCTGACCAAAACTGCGCTATGCAATTTTCTATGTGCCAGTAAGAGTAAATATTACAGTTCCAACACTGTAAACACACATCGAGATCAGACTCATGTGAAGTCTGGAAAGACTGTAACATCTCTTGTCAGTCAGTAACAACTGCATGACAAATCATAGAATCATCCAGGCCGGAAGGGATCTCCAAAGGTCATCTAGTCCAACTTCTATACAGTCGCAGGGACATCCCCAACTAGACCAGGTTGCCCAGGGCCTCATCAAGCCTCACTTCGAATATCTCCTGGGAAGAGGCCTCAAACACCTCCCTGGGCAACCTGTTCCAGTGTCCNCTCTTGATGCAGCCCAGGAGGTGATTGCCTTTTGTGCTGAATACTGCCTGCTTGTGTCCAGCCTCTCGTCCATCAGCACCCCCAAGTCCCTTTCCTCAGTGCTGCTTTCTAATACCTCATCCCCCAGTCTGTACTGATAGTGAGGATAATGTTTGGGATGCTCTGTTCTGCAGCCCAGTAGATGCGGTTTTTGCTATCACTAGCACAAGGTCAGAGGCTTGATCTGCCAGAGAGCTGGCAGAGCAGCATCTCGAGACATGTCTGGCTCTGGCTTGGCAACAGCTGGTTTTAGCCATGGCAGCAATTGCCTGGTGGCCAGTCCTGTGCAGGCTTTGCTCTACGGGTGTCCAGGGCAGGGGGTTGGCACTGCTACGTAGTCACTGCCAGACAAACAGCCCCCCGGGGTACACGGGGTTTGTAGAGAGGGGAGCCTGCAGCTCCCACACTTGGCCTGAGAAGTGGTGAGGACCAGCAAGTAGGCAATCTTAAGAAAATACAAAAAAGTAGCCTCAAGAAGACTCCTAAACTGAAGAGAGGTGGAGAAATCAAGATGCTAATTACACTTAAGGTCTTCTCCCTTAAGTCAATCTTGAGACCTGGAGTAGTACTGGAAGTGGGAGCATAACAACAAATAACAGGGGGATTTAGTAGGAATTCTATGTATAACCATTTTATTAACAAAACTCTAGTAACTAGAAATTATGGATTTAATTTTATTAGACAGTCATAACTAATTAATGCTTAGTTCACTATATGAAGTGCATTCCCCTTTTGTCTGTAACAAGATTTTGAATGCAGCAGATCATGCCTGCGTGTTCAAGTTTTCTGACCGACCTCTCAATCCTAAATATAATCACTTCATGTAACTGTTTATGCTTTTTGCCTTTCTTGGTATAAACAAGCTTTTCAGGATTCAATGTACATAAAAGTATTTGTTAGAAAAAAACTTTTATTAATTGACAATTTTAATTTTCATTAAAATTTCACTTTTTCATTTAAAAAAAATATCTAATTTGACTATCCCTTTTTCCCAAACAACCTAAAGTAGAGTTATATTAAAAAATTAATTAAACATTTGTCAAGAGTCAGCTTTGTCTCACAATTAAGTGATAATCAGCTCAATTGAGGAATGTAACAAGCAGTGTTTCCATGCTGGTTGTTGGATGCAAAATCTCAACTATAATTACAGCAAGTTTCAAGGCCAAAATATGGACAGAAAAAAAAACATTCAGTGTCTGTATTAGTTACTGAGTGGAAAAAAAGAATTTTTTTTTGTTTTGAGCACAGAAATTGGAGACGTACTGTGGAAGAAAAGAAGCAGTAAGGTTATTTTACACATGGAATGGGTTGTATCACTTTATAGATCAGTTAGTACAACTCTATATCACTTGTCTAAATGGCGGTCAACAGATTCAGTATGATTCATGATACATTGCCTTTGACTTTTTCCTGCATGAGACAAAACTCAGGTACAATGCATTCAGCACGTACTTCTTATATAGATCAGTATTTCTTCCTGCCACTGCGCCGGGTCTGGCATCTACAGACATCACTTGCTGCCACCTCCCCAAAGATAAAACAGAATTAAAAAAACATATGACTGGAGGTTTCCTTCCCCCATGCCTACATACACATTTAATTTACAAGTGCAGCTTTGAACAAGAGAATATGATCAAACCCAAATATTTTGTGTATCTTTTCTCTTCAGTAAACTTGTTTACTGTAGAGGGTAGAATTACAATTTTTTAATGTACACCTGGAGAATAAGGTTACAGCAGCATACCACCCTAGAACTAAATAAAATATTGTCACTTTGAGAACTGCAGCATTAACGCCTTCCCCAGAACAGCTGTCATTGCTCTTGTTTGTCCCTCTTAACTTGGTATAGTCTCCATTCCTCTCATTTCCTCTTGATTTCTTTCACCATCTCCCAAATCATTCCTTTCCCGTTCATTGCCTGAGTATCAGCACTCATACAGAAATGTCTGAAGTCATAAACGACTGGGCTTTAAGCGAATAAGCAGTGCCAGACATCCCACAGATTACCAGGAAGAAACAGTACCCCTCACAGCAGCTGTTTTGGACATACGCAAGTTCAGTAAAAAGGAATAAAACGTCCTCTGAGATCCACCTCAGTAAGCTCTCCTACATCTGAACCTTCTATAACCTATCTTCTTTGCTCTGAATTTATACATTCATAGAATTATAGAATGGTTCACGCTGGGAGGGATATTAATGACCATCAATTTCAAACCCCCCTGCCATGGGCAGTGATACCACACACTAGACCAGGTTGCTCAAAGCAACCTGCTTCCTCCTGCTTACGACTCCGATTTTGCAGGGACCATCTGGGAGCCAAAACTAGGGTGAAGATCTGTTTCCGTTCTGCAACTGTGAGGCAGACACAGACTGAACTGGTGGTGATGTTCATCAGACTATGGCATGTAGCTACCAACCTCCTGAAACTATCTTAGCATGTAGAACCGGCTATACCAGTCTCCCTCACAGTGGAAAATTGTAGCCATTGCACCAGTACTTTCAAAAGTCAGGTGCTTCCCTCAAGTGTTTCGAATTCCACTCAAATGTGTGCAATGTTATGTATCCAACCTACAGCAAACATTGCAGATTTCCTAAAGAACTTGTAAAAATCCCATCCTTAAAAGTGTTGTCTGTTCAGCCATTTTCACACCACAGTTGTAAAACGACATAAAGCGAGAAATATGGAAAGAAATTAGTATTGAATATGGCTCTGGGGTATGGAGATTTTCAGACCTGTCAAAATGTTTCAAGTCAATATTTACTTTATAATCAAACTAACTGTCCACTTCTGCCAAGAAATAGCTAAAATTAGTAAACACAGACCTTACTAATGGATGTAACTTTATTGCTATGGACACGGGAAGTTCCAGTTTCATCACAAACGTCAAAGCTGAACCCAACAGCTACTTAAGGATTCAAATGAATGGCATCTTTGCCTCTTGAGCATAAGCAAGACATGCTGGAATAGATCCAAACACCTGACAGTCCCGGTTTAAGGATGACTGAGTCTATACTGGAGTAGTAAAAGATAATGACATTGGCCAGAATGAGTAAATAATGTGCTTTCATAACTTGTATCATGATAGTTTTAGAGAGACCTGCAAAACCAGCAACTCAGCATTAGAAATCTAGTCATTGTGAATGATACAGAGGAAAGAAAAATTACAGCTGAAACATTACTATGTAATGCATACGAGACTAGGAAGAACAGAACGGAAAACCTAAGATGGAGTTGTAGAGAACAAGCTCAGAGGCAACAGAGTCTGTAATGAGCAAAATGATTATGGAAAAAAAAATCAAAATATTATCTCTGAAACTAAGAAGTGAAGTTTAAGATGTAAATGGTATAAAGTACAGTCAGCAATGGAGAACACTCCAAGAATGTGGTGAAGGCTGCAAAGGAAAATAGAAAATTAAGAAATACCAGATGCCATTTCTAAACTAATAAACCTGCAATTTCTTGAGTTTCCTAAGAGAAATAAAAATGCTCACAGAAGCTATAGCAACTTCATGCTATGGAGAAGAATAAATATTTATATGAGCTATTATGTTTACAAAATGTTTCTTTATTCTTCAAGCACAAACTTCTTTAACAGATCATCCAAAACGAGGCAGTATTGAAGTAAGTTCATTTAATTTCTTTAAAAGGAGGGGAAAAAATTCTACCAATTCCATTTTGGGAGGGAAACAATTTCAGTCTTACGTCTTACCATATTTGACAGTGAAACTATCCTGGTTTCAGCTAGATAGAGTTAATTTTCCTTCTAGTAGCTGCTGTGATTTGGATTTAGTATGAGAATGATGTTGCTAACACAACGCTAGTTGCTGCTGGGCAATGCTTATATTAAGTCAAGGACTTTTTCAGCTTCCCATGGAAGCCGAGAGGGAGCACAGAAAGGATAAGCCGGACAAAGGAATACTGCATACCATGGATATACTCAGGATATAAATGGAAGTTGGCCAGGGTGGAGGAATCTGCAATCGCTGCTAGGGACAGTCTGGGCAATCCATCATTGGGTGGTGAGAGTGACTTGTGTTGTATCACTATTTAGTGTATTATTTTACTATGTTTTTCATCGCTGTTCTATTAAACTGTCTTTATCTCACTTCATGAGGGTTTTTTTTTATGGTTTTATTTTTAGTTTTGGGTTTTTTTCCTTTCCCCTCCTTTTCTCTCTCTTCTACCTATCCTGTTGGGGAAGGAGGGGGATAAGGGAAGTGAGTGAGTGGCTGCGTGGTCCTAGTTGTCAGCTGGGGTTAAACCATAACACAAATAATCCCTTCATCTTATTGTGGTTTAGCGTAGTACCTTGGAGAGAGGATTGGTCTCCAGAACGCAACTGAACCAGCAACAGAAGACAGAATCCAAGTCAACGTTTTTCAGAGAAATCTATGACATCATCTTTCAGTAATGCAGCAAAAAAAGTCATCGGTACCTTCTAAACTATATGAGTTGCCAGCAAAAGAAACTTGTCATTGTCTCAAATATATCCTCAGACCAGGTGTATGCCTAATTTTGTAAGTTTTGGAAACTGATATTCATTAACTATTTTGATTTTGTACCTTATACGCTATTTTTGCATATCATCTGTTGTATAAAAATTATTTTTCCAGTGGGAAAATAGAAGCATTAGGACAGTGTCAAGACTGCTGAAATGAAAAAATAAATCTGTTAATGTTAAGATTCTTTTAAATATTATTTATGTGTATGTATAAACAGTGTTTACATTTATCATATAACATTTGTATTAATTAAACACCATAGAAATAGAAAAAAACACATGGTATTAGAGTTGTTTTCATGGCAGAGTTCTTTCAGAAGAATAAATAGAATTAGCAAACATAAAACTGATGTACAGAGCACATATTAGCACAAAACCAAAGAAAGTTCAAGGTGATTGATAAACATCCTGTCACTGCAGAAAAACATGTATCATCAGGATTTGCTTTCCTCTACCACAGGAACTGAAAGAAAGCTCTACCATAAAGCAGAAAATTATCCCAATGATGGAAAGTCATTGGTTGCATAAAGTCGTAAGTATGCTCAACACACAAAAAAGACACAGTTAATGAGGCAGCTGGTTGAGTCTACAAAGGGAAAGCCCACGACTTATGATTTAGCAAACACCAAAAAAGATGCATATAGTATACAGAGTATGAGAGGATTTAAAACCTGCTCTTTTTTGTCCTTGCTAAAATAGCTTTGAAATTAGTTGAATCATCAGTAGTACAAGGATAATTAAAGCCTTTGCTATAATCTGTTTTCCCATATGGGGTGGGGTACAATTTAGTTTAAAGCAAAGGCATTTTTAGAAGATAAGATAATATAACCATTCTCTGTAATTTAATTTATCTTTTACCTCCAGGTTTCTGAGATATGTATTTATAATTGATTTACAGGAATAGGTTTTTAATCATACTACAGCCTAAAGGACAAGTGAAAGACTGAGTTTCAACCTTTCTGCATTAAAAATTATGATTTAGCAATGGGTAAATGGAGTACCTCTACGATCATACAGAACACACAAAAAATACAGTTTGATTTTAAAATATTTTAAAATATCTATTAATTATTTGTTTGAAATAAAAATTGAGCCTCAAAAACCGAATACATAATTCTGATGCTTTATCAAGGTATAAATTTCAATTGTTAAAAATTTTGATTTTCAGAGCTGGTTTACATGTTCATTGTTTGAAATTAAACCACTGTTTGAACAACCTGGTCAGTGTCCTACTTAATTTGTTCTTTTCCTCTACTTTTAATATGTTTCTTGATATAATAAAAAATGTATGATGCAATTTTTTAACATGTTTCAAGAAATTTCAGTTAAAAACGGAGGTTAAAAGCCTGAACACATTATCTTTTGCAGACTTGATAGAGAATAAAAACAGTGCTAAGCTTCAGAAGAATTTCAACAATAAATTACTGTGATTGCCTTGCTATTATAGTTCATTCTAACCATGATGATAACAAGACAATGGTGGATATCATCAGAAAATACAGATATAAAGGCCAACTTATTAGATTAAAAAGGTAATTATGTAACTGTACAACAAAAGCTGCTAACAAATATTTTAGCTGGAAATACAAAAAGATTTTCCCCAAGAAATGCTGTGAATTGTTCTGCCCTCGTAATGTGACTTATTTTTAAACACTAAATAGGATAAATGGTTGATTAATGTCTGTGCCATCACTTACTTGAAGGAAATAGAACAGGTTAAGAGTCCCTCTAGTCAGGTATCTTAGTTTCCCTTACTCCATCACAGAATACAGTTGGAGAAAAAAGTCTGAAAGTAACCTGGAAAACTCACAAATCATTGCTCATGGACATTTAATTAAATTTCATTAACTGAAGCAACAGTAACCCACGTGAAAAAGTCGTTACTATAAAAGCTAGTATTAATGCCACAGAACATCTGGAAAAATACAAATACTAAGTATTTTCTGTCACCTGCTGAAAACATACACACACCATCAAGAAATCAGCCTGTCCCAACTGAAGTTCTTAAATTATCTAGCTGTTTCTTCTAGTTGCAAGAATGCAAAACAACTAAATATCCACACAATCCACCAAGTGAGCTATATTTTGGCTGAATCATTACAGCATCATCAATGCATCTCAAAGAATTAGATTTTATAAGAAGAACAAAGGATGTTGGGTTTTAAAAAACCTGCATTCTGGGGCTTGAGAAATTTGTAGCTTGTTCATGTGAGACCTTAGTGCAAACCAGTGAATGTGCTTGGTCTTGCAGTTTTTGGTCCCATGTAAAGTAAATATAAAAACAGGTCTGTTCTAGGTCCACTTCAGAAACAAAAGCAGGGGAGGTTGGTCTTCTTGGTTTTGGTTTGTTTTTTTTTATGATCCCAGATTTTAAACCAAATCATTCTCTCCGTGCCAAATTTCAAGGGACTTTGGATTTCAGAGGTTGTTTATGTATTTCTGCAATTGCTAGAGAGTAACAATGATCTAAGAATCCTTGGCCATACAAGAGTACACAATTTCACGGCTTAAAAGTTCTCAAGGAAGCCCAAGAACAAATATAGTCATGGCTGGTCTGTTGGTATGATTAGTAGAAAGAAAGAAGATAACAAAAATGAGCAGGGAAGCAAAGACACCAAAATTTAAGGAAAAACAACTTCCAAAATTAATAATAATTTCGTGCTTTCTGTCAAACTACACACAGTTTACAGCAATCTTACAACTAGTCATTCAGTTGTCTGGTGTCTTGACAATTAGAAAGAAAATATAAGTGCTAAAATGGTACATATATAATTTCAATATATTCTGCTACAAGGTATGTTTAAATTATATGCAAATAGTTATACCACACAGTGTTTAGCATATAACAGTTTGAAAGTACAGAATAGGTAGTTAACTACCACATTCAGGAAATAGGAAAGGTTTGGCTCTTTCTTTGAATAGAGTCTTGGAAGCAGCAGGAAAAAAAATGTAGAAAAATCCTACATTAAAATATTCTTCCCTGGGTAAAACCCCTTGTATTTCTGCAATCTGGTTTGCGTTTACTTTTCAGTTCTTGGATGTAATGGCAGCAGTTTGAAAGATAATCTCTAAAAAGCAAGCATGCACAATATTTTAGATTTACCCTCTTTATCTTTGGCTCTGACTCCTTATTCCCTCTTTCCCATTATGTTTCAAGTAAATATTGATGTGCTTCCTTCCAGTACTGGAAATTAATTTGAATTAAAGCTGAAACGAAGTACATTGTTGATAATGCCTGTCAACAAAAGAGATATGATGGTCCATTACACCTCCCCAGGCTTTTATGCAGGAGAGATGATTGAACTCATTTGCCAAGATTAAGAATGTGAAAGGTGCAATTTTAGCCACAATCCATTTGCATACTTTCTGAAATGACTAGCAAGAGAGGCTTCTTAATGCCCTAGTGGCTTTTCCAAGAGAAATTCAGGTCTATCTCGGCAACTAGAAGAGTTTCTCATGGCTGTATGTAAAAATTTATTATGTAGTTATTTTATGAAGGCAGTATTCATGGATATTATACTATCCTTTGCATACAGGAATTAGAACCACTGATTGAGAGACTCAACTGAATGAAAAAAAGGGCTGATCTATATTCAAGCTCTAGCAAAATAAAGAGCTTTCTTCCAACAAAGCCATGTGCTTGGTAGGGCAGAAAGAACATAGAAAGAACATGCAAGTTAGTGAAAAACACTGCCCAATGGTTACTGAAGATTAAATTCACACCCCAGCCCCCGCAAGAAGGAAATTTGGTTTTCATTTTCAAATACAACAATTTTGGAATGTATTTATTGATGTAAATTGGGACAACCACCATCTCAGTCCTCTCTATATTGTTTTCCACAGAAAGCTTCTCAAACATGTAGCATTTTTTAGAACACTTCTATCCCCTGTAGACTTAATTCCCATATGTGATAATGTCTCAAAAGCATCAAGGGCATATTCAATTTGGAGTTGAACCAGCAAAGACTTCTTCCATTCATTGCCATGCAAACAATTAAATACCTATTTTAATACAGAAAACATCTACCACTCCTTGAAGTACAACAGACGGTAAATGTTTACAACTAAAGTTCTACCATTGGTGCTTCCTACAAATCAAAAAGATATTATATTTCAGAAAACAGTGCAAACTGTGTACCATCCCTCAGTGGCTATTTCATGTCTCGTGTCAATTTGGAACTTAATCCAGCTCCAGCCATATTAATTAGAAACTTTTCAAATAAATAGAAAATTCAAGCTTTAAAGGGAAACTCAGATTTACTTCAGACAAAAATGCAAAGCAGCTAGCAGCTAAACAAAAGCAGCATGCCTTGTTTGAAATACTATATCTACAAACTTGAAGCTGCTAAAGCCTACAATGGAAATATCTTTTTTAAAAAATCCCTTTCCCTACATCTTTTCTAGAAGTTTAAGCAAAAACCCATGCTAAAACAACAACACACATGCTGAATTACATATTTCAGTCTTCAAATCGATTAAGTCTGTTACCTTCACAAAGAAAGAATAGCAAGCCAAATCAACCGTTTTCTCAGCTGGCTAGATTGAAACTCACATATGCTAATCGCAAACACATCCTCTCTAGATCTAAACCAGATGTTTCTTCCTGTCTGACAAAAAAAAAAAAAGCACTTTCAACAGTCTAAAAATGTATGTATTTTTCATTAAGCATGTTCATTATTTACTACTTCTCTTCCATTTTCAATCTTATAAGAGATTTTCAGCTTGACAGAGACAGAGAGATAAGACATAAGTTCACAAAATTTTGTTCAATTTGGAGAGAAGCTATCCACAAGAGTAACATGTAATATATGTCATATATATTATATACACTGTATGAAACATATAACAATACTTCAGCACTGGTTTAAGAAATGCTGTTCATGCAGAGGGGATATGGTTAAAGCTACAGCACAATATCTTTAAATAAGGTTTTAATGAGTTTGAAAACATCAAGTTGTTTCTCAGGGTTTAGCAAAGAGGCGACTGACAACAATTTCAGGTTTGGCTCTAACACCCCACATTCTTTATCTTTTTCTTCCTTGTGGAGGTATCAGAAAATTTCAGGTAGGCAATACAGACCAAAAGCAAGATTTGTAACTACACCAAGCACACAGTCCTTGATTTTACCAAGCAATAATCTCATTTTGAATTTTTATTTAATTTACCCACATTCTGTCTACAAAGTTATTCAGTAACAAAAAATATTTACAAGGATTGTGACAAATGGAGCCAGCATTCTCAAAGAAGTTGCCAGTATACCTACAGGTACACCTACAGAATGCCACCAAACCTACAGCCAAAAGATAACCAGACAAATCTATTGCCTTTCATCACATTTACTATAGTTGAATCAAACATATCCTGCAAAAATAGACAGTAACCTGCAAGCATGTGCTATGAGACTACCTTTACCAAGAACCTCAATAAATTATTTTGGTTTTAGATGTCTCAAATATTTTGGTCCATCAGGTATGAATTCTCCTTTTAAATCAACACATTTTCGTAAGAAACAATCATGGAAGGGTTGCTTATGGCTTTACTTAAGGTTGTAGTTAAAGCGAGCTATCTATTTCATACTTGCAAACCTAAATTAGGAAAAATTAGGCTGCAGTTCAGACACATGTGGTTGAGAAGAGACTAGACTGGTGACACTTTTATTTGCAAACATGAAAAAATTTTACTCCCTAAGGACAGTTAGGGATAACTAAACAGATTAAATATAAAGAGCTACATGTGAATAACGGATATTCTAGAGAATGCACTCTGGCAGTATATTGGAATAACAGCCGCTCTTGCAGGCAACATGCAACTTCTACTGTATTAAAAAAATCACACACACAAAACTTGAAGCCATAAGACAAAAAAACCCATAAGAATTCTTATTTCTTATGTTTCTGAATGGGAAACGGTACACCTGTCAAAAGACGCATAATTTTGATATCCTGGTTTCTGAAAAGAAAAAGAAATAAAACTATAAGGTTGCTACTAGGTAAGACAATTCACAATGAAACAAACAAACAAAAAGTCTATATTAATTTCCCAGAAGCTACTTTTCAGGAAAAAAAAAAATCCAATTTTGGAGAGATCTACTAAAAAGTTTAATCAGTAGATAGGACTGAAGTTCTCAGTGGAGATGAGAACTTCTAAAGAAATGTGCAACTTCTAAATAAAGTAGCAGAGGAGATAATAAACATAGATATTAATCACAAAGATGAAATCGGGTTTTTTGATATATGGCTTGCTATCTGATGCAGAGCAGCAGTGAGGAATGCCCCACTGTACACGAAGGATAAAACTACTATCAAGTACAGACCCTGGGTCCCTGCCAGTCTCCCGGAGTTGAGATGTATTAACTCTGATTGGATCTGAGCAGACAGGGAGTGCTTACTGCTCCTATTAGTTTTTATTGCCTTTCTCCGTGCCACCACAGTAATAAATACCTTGTACTACCTAACACATGCTATGAATATGATAGTGTTTTCCCACTGAATAAATTTTCCACTGCTTAGATCAAAGAAGCACTTAAATGCACAAGTGGAGAATACTACTTCCCAGATAATAAAGCACAATAAACCTTGTCTGGTTTCTTAACTGAGTCATATGTAGTTATTTTCATTGGAAGTGTCAGAAAGACAACTGACTACTGCACATAGCCAGAGGTATCATAAACTTGGCTGACTAGAATGTTTCAGGGACTATACTCTACTCAAACTCATCTGCAGTTTACACGGTACATGTCCCTATGCCCCACTCCCCAGATGAGTCAAATCCAGTACGTATATTCAGCACAAACCCACTATGATGTGCACAGAACTTCAGCAGCAATTTCACTATAAAGCACAGCTTTTGTTCAGAATGCTAGAAGGAAATAATGATGTTGATTTCTTACTAATCTAAAGTAAATCAGGAGAGTAAATAGAGAGAGAAAGAAGCAAAACTGGGATTAGAGACATGAACCTAAAAATCCCTCACCAGAAGATGTTCATGTCACTACTCCAGGACGTTAAAGTAGTAATAGCCACAGTATATAATACACATATAATATAATTAATAATGTGTAATATGATTATTTTGCATTATACTCTTTATATAATAGCCTAGGAGTTGGGATATTTGGCAATAACTGGGAAATCTCACACAGGTTGTCAATTAAAAATCAGCTCTTAACTCCTAGGCAAGTGATCTAACCACTACATTGGCTGTTATCATTCGCATTCCTCCTGAAGACATGAAGCTATAGAACCAAAGTTCCAAGATTCATGGGTTCTCATCTTCATTATCTGAGAAGTCGAGTCCTACTAGGAAGAATGAATCTCCAGACAAGTGAGTCTCTGCTCCAAATATTATGACTCTTACCCAGTGACTTGATACTGTAAAATGCATATGGAACCTAATCTACTTTTTTGGGAATCTGCCTGCAGGCTACAGGACTCTTCACATAAAGGCCATGCAATTTAGAACAACACCTCTTCAGGTTTTGATAACTCTTAAAAGTCACAGAACAAAGCAAATAAGACATATTTTAATTGAGAAATTCTTTGGCTTACGAAGATTTGCCATGTCATATGACCAGACCTCGATAAACACAGGGGAAAAAAATAAATCCACAAATACTACTAGGGACCCCCCCTTGATTACTAGTGGCACTGCTCGTATTTGCTTAGTTGGAAACAGTTGGCTTTTTGATTTCCTGATGTTTACTGGGGAAAAGGCTGCAGAATGAAGAAGGTCATAAATGTTAACAGCAGTTCAGAAGAATATCCCATTTAATGATTGCTTTATTGACAGATCCCAGTGAATATTGTACATGTAATATCATTCCAGTGACCCAACATTTCTTTTTTATTTCTTTCTTTTTCCTTTTTTTTTTTCCCCCCTAGGGTCAAAAAGGAATTTCATGTATACTTTGGACTTTTATTTCTCCCCATGATTTAACTATTCTACTTTCTTCTTTGGATGGTAGGGGTTTATTGAGTCACTCTTATGCATGTCCACCTTAAATGAAAGGTTTTCAAAAAGCAAAAGGCTGTGCAGAATATTCTAAAGATGCTCATAATGCTCAGCAGCCTGCCAAGTTACCTAATCCTTTCTGAAAAGTTCGGATACAGCCAAGACCATTCAAACGGAAGGCTTCCTCCCTACATCTCTCAGGAAGAGTCCTGAACAATAACTGTGTACTCATGCAAGAGTTGCACAGTTGGTTCAAAGGTCAAACTTCATCTCAAGATAAGGATGATTCCAACAGCTGTTTTGAAAATTAGGACCAAGCCTGTTAAGTGGCCCTGCAAACTACTGGGGGCAAAACAAAATATTTGAATAAATGCTTAGATGCTAACAGAAAACTTAGCTTTGAGGATGAGGAAAAGCACTGACTACCACATAGGACACCTCTTTCACTTGGAGCTTCACATTTGGTGCACTGAAATTGTGTAATAAAAAAATGAATGTAGGGTTTAAAGAAGAGGTGATAGTTCCCCAAAAAATAGAAAAGAAGAACGAAGGGCTACTTGGGCATTCTAAGTTTATAAAGTAGTCAAATAGGATTCAAAAGCTCAGCACCAATGTCATAAAGAGGAGCTGGTCTCTTTTACATGGAAGGTTTGAGACTTTCTCTCCAGCTCTTCACAATCTTTCCCTTCCTAGCATTAGTCTTGCACCCACGCGAGCAGAGCCAGCTGTTCTTCAGCCAATAGCTGTTTCTTGCAGCAATTCCAACTTCCAGTGGCAGCACAGAAGTTCATACACCATATGTTCTTTGGACATTTATTTATAGTCTTTATCCAATAGAGCTGGGTAATTATAAAGACATAATGATAATTTGTGAACAGAAAAAAGGGCTTTTCCCTCTTAAATTTATCCCATGAGAGTACAGAATACAAATGCCATCTACTTGAACATGCTATCTAAAATACGAACAAACTATGTGAGCAAATATCAGCAACAAACTAATCAAAATCATGACCTATTTATGAGTTGATTATAATAACAAAAAAGGACTACAAGTAAGTGGTGAGTAATTTGTGAACCAAATAAAGGGCTACGATTCTCACATATAAATTGCTGTCAATTAATAATTTAAACAGCTCTGGTTAGAGCCATTTATTTATTAAGAAATCTCTTCAGCACTCCAATTGGAGCTGGGAGAATGATTAATCTCTACACACTGTGATAAAGCCAAGGGAAATCAGTACTACCAGACATTTAAAATGCTGGGTTTGATTCTCAAGAGCCCTACAGTATCATTTATAACTATGTAGCCTGGACTTTAGACATGGCCATTCTCATTTGGTAATATTTTAAAGCCACTTTGCTTAGTACAGATGACACATTACACAAGGCAGTGGCAATTCAACACCTCTCTTTAAATTGAATAGTAAACCAGCTATGGTTTACACTGTCTTTCATCATCTTTACAGGTACTTTACATGGAAAATAACATAAACATTCTAGCAAGAATATATAGCAAACATTCTTAGTATCATTAGCATAAATCCCATAGTGAACATTAGAGTCTTGAAGACAAAACCATGCCATCTTTTAAATTAATTTTTTTTAAACTTTGCAGCAAAATGCTTCCTGGAAAGATTAATAACAGAAACAAGGATTCATTTAGCTAAGGTTTTCCTTTATCAGAGTGCATTGGTCACTGCAAAAGGAGCAGAGAATTTTATTATTCATTTTATGGCTTACTTTTTAGGGTTTTTTAACAAATGTTCAAGATCATCACGTTGCTCTTAGGACTGGTGTCTCAACAGTCACGAGTTTTAGACAGCAGGGCTGTCCTGGCCTCAAGTCTCCTAAAATGACATTGCATAAGGCCAGAAGGATAAGAAGTTACAGCAAAGTAGTTTTAAATTGTTGCAGAGGTCCTTTACAGCTGTGTAAAAGCACACTATGCCTTTGTCAAGGAAAGGTGTAAGAAATAAAGCAACCCTATTTTCTGTTAGAACAGAAATTGTTTTAAAAGGTGATGACTGCCTGCCACAGCATGTATGCCTCATTGTGCATCTGCACTTGGATTTTCCTGTTTCTCTGTTTTTGAACTGGAAAATATTAACACATACAAATAGACTACCTACCACTTTCAGACTTGACTTGTGACTGAAATTACTGATTGATCAAATTACTAATAATTGATCATTATTATTGTTGCATTTATATTGTAGTTTGTAGACTACAATGTGCTTCTCAAACTGAGAGGAAATATCTGTATCTCCTTTCTACAAAAATTCTCTGCAGACTACTTCAAATAATCGCAATAAACATGAAATAATATAGTCAGAAGTAGAATCAAATTGGAAAAAAAAGTGGTAAATTTAAGCTCTGTTACTCTCTTCACCATGTATGAGACACATATAAGCATATGGTTTTGCTTATAATTTTAAGGTCCTTAACTTGACATTACTACACACATTATGACACGATGCACATGAAACTGTGAAAACTGCACACTTTGATCAGAACCTGTAGTCTGCCAAGAAAATGACAACATTTCACCTGAATTTTTTAGAAAAAACACACACAGCTTATTTTTCTTGTTAAGACCTTGGGTTTTTCCCTAGCAAAAAACCCGTATGTTGAGGAGAGGAGAAAAAGAGGGAGAGGGAGAGGAAAAGGGAGAGGAAGAGGGAGAGGGAGAGGGGAGAAAAGATAGAATTGTAACAAAAATCAGAGAGATATGAAATCATGCCGTACTTTACATCAATTCACTCCCATTAAGACAACCAGGAGAAACAGAAACTGTTTTGATAGCATTTCCAAACTGTTTCATGCACACTTCGAAATCACTTTATAACATTGTAACTGGTTTCTGGATATCATACAGCATTGCAGCTTCATAGGACGAATATTACATTTGTGGAGATTTATTACCTGTTATAAGCCTTCTAAAGGAAAATGTATGAAAAATCCATCTACATTTTCCAAAAATATATATTTTGAAATTTCTTTGTGAAACTTCTCCACTTCATAATACCTACTGTATGTATTTAATAAAATTTTTATCTTTATTCTCTGCATTGCTACCTGGACTTTCGAGGTCTTAAGAGCAGGAAAAAATACTTTATAGAATTTCTTGGAAATGGAAGTTCAAAACCTGTTGGAACATCCTCCAGTCGTCTTTAAGTCTCAGGAAAAAGCTCACTTTATGGCAAAGTTTTTATCCATTGGATACCTAGGCATTTAAACCGAAAGGGAGAAATAAAAAAAAGAAATGGAAGGAGGGGAAAAAAAGAGACAAAGCTATGACATACACACCATTTTACTTTGATTTTTTTTCTACTGGAGAAGGAAGTAAAGTCTTTTTAACTTTAAACATCAGAATACTGGGTTGCTCTCGAGCTTACTCTACTTTTAACTTATTATTAGAGATTATTTTTAGTTCAGAGCTTCTGTGAATGCTTTCCTTGACTTTCTTTTTTGAATCAATGAAAATTGTTTCAGGGATTTCTGCCTGCCTAAAGCCAGCAGTGCTGCTAGTTCTAAACAACACAAAAAGTGCAGGAATTGACATATCCCTTCATTTTGTATTAGAAGTCAGTGCAGTGAAAGATTAAGATGTGTTTCCAAAGTACTAATGTATGTTTTTGATATAAGCAGTAGCTGTTAAATCCCAGCACATCAGAATCTCCTAGTAGAACGATGACTTTGCAAAGGTTTAGGAAACAAAGACTGTTGACACAGCAGATTAATGCATTTGTTTGCTTACTCTCAGTCTTCGCTCAAGTAATATTATATCTATTTAATGAAATTAGATTGCACTTTTATACTGTCAGGGTTATTCTCCTCTAGAGTATTTGTATTCTATCACAGGATGGGATGGTAAGGGAGTGTGAGGAAGGGAAGAGAGAATTCTCTGAATCACTGTCCATCTACTTCAAAGAATGGGATTTTTGCTTTGAGTAACAAGGGCAGCAGAACAGTTGTTTGTATTCAATCCAATCTATGTGCCTACCTTTCCACTGAGTCAGTTTTGTGCATTCCAAAATGCAATCTCTGTAGGAAAGTTGTAATGAATTATAACTACAAAAGTTATAATGAGTGCATCTCACATAGCTCGGGTCAGATCCATTCTGCTTTACACCAGTAGGTATAAATTGCTTACTGTCAGTACTTCTGTTAGAGTTGAATTCCCTTCCCTTTTGGCAGGAAAGAGTACCATGATATCTATTATCATACTGCTGAGTGAAAACGTAACTTAGCCCAAATGATTTGCCCATTGCACTGGAAATGTAGGGATGCTATTTATATATAAACGTGTGTCTGGTAATTTCAAAATCTACCAAAAAAGTAATTTTTCTGAAAAGTGAGCATTAGCATTTTTTGGAAAATAAAGCTTAGTACTTACACTTGATTGGCAGGGTGGGAACAGTAGTGTTAACAAAACCCGCTGTGATTCAGTGAAATAGAAGTGGCTCTGTCAAGAAAGCTTTAATAGTACTATATTTTTACCTGTTTTTTTGTTGGTGGTGGTTTTGGGGTTTTTTTATGACACTGGTTCTTCTCACATTTATAAAACATACACTGTCCAATTACATAAAAGCATGTGCTGGAGTCAGACTAAAGATCCAGCTAAAATAGTATCCTACTTCCACTAAAGACCAACCTAGAGGTAAAGAGAAGAATAAAAGTAGAAGCCAAGTATACATCAAAAGAAGTATAGGAGAAATCTGTTTCAGCAGCAAGAAAAATGCATGAAAAGAACCTAGAACCTTTATTGAACACAAATTATTAACGAACCATGAAATGTAAAGTTTTGGATCCTCACTTACAGAATTAAACATGAAGGAAAATACAGTAAGGGAAACTGAAAACTGAAGACAATCTGAATAATGACAAATTAGATCATTCTTGGTGCTGCATTATAATATAAATATTCCACAATGCAGAGATAGTCTTTCCATATAAAACCAATTCTGTACAGTTTCCAACAGGAGACCTCTACAGTACAAACAGCACTTAGTATAGGCATGATTTCACTTAAAATGCTACGATTTACCAGCCAGTGTGCTGTTCTGACTACAGCTGGTCCAATCCAAGCACAGTTTTAACCTATTAAAAGTTTTTATGTTACTGTCTAGGAACACAATGAAAAAATTACAAGGATAATATGCAAACAGATACTGTCTCACTCAAATGCACCAAATTACTATAAAATTTCTTCAGACTCAAAGAAGCAATCTTCTCTGAAGAATGGTATCATGCTTTCAAAGGAAAATTAAATCATATCTTAAATCACACTGCACATTATTCTGGCTTCTTGATAAATGGTAAACTATAGAATACACACTTTTCATTAGTAAATCATAATGTTAGTAATTAAAAGAATTGATCCAGTTTCTACTGAATCAATAATTTTGGAATTTACTTCATTGATTGCAAGATCAAAGAAACAGAATTAGGATTCTTGTTGATCAATAGTTTCTTTTCCTGAATTTATCATATTTGGTATCTACTCACTGTGAGATAAACCATGCGCATTAACTTTGTTTCGATGAGCTACTCCCTACTAATGTAAACAGAATCCACAGAACGTTCAGAGTTGGAAGGGACCTCAAAGATCATCGAGTTCCAACCCCCCTGCCATGGGCAGGGACACCTCCCACCAGACCAGGTTGCTCCAAGCCCCATCCAGCCTGGCCTTGAACCCCTCCAGGGATGGGGCATCTACAGCTTCTCTTCCAGTGCCTCACCTCCCTCACAGTGAAGAATTTCTTCCTAATATCTAATCTAAAGGCTGCTATAACATGAGAATAACTATTTGAGGACTGTCCTAAATCTTATGCCATAAGGCTTTAAAAATGCTACTCCAATTTAGGATTTCAGTCTCAGCTGAGGGCATCCATGTTCTGCAAAAACAGTTTTCTGACACCTTTGCAATTTTTAAGAAGTTTGAAATTTTGAAGTGAAAAAGCAACACTTCTAACCAAGGCAATTTTAGCTGGAACATTATTTTTCTTTCATTGCTAACTTCATATATAAAGCAGGGTGTAAAACTCCATAAGGAATGACTTAAAAATGAAATTAAAAGGGAAGGTAATAAAATATTAGTGAACAGAAAAGTCAGAAGTAAGAAAAGCAGTATTTGTGTTTGCTATTTGTAGAGTTACTTCTATCTCAGAGGATCCTAAACTGTTTTATCTGGGGTGAGATTGTACCTTGAGCTATATAGAAAGAATAAAACACAGAGAAACTTGTGGAGTCCTGTTTGTAAAATTTCTAACCATTTGCTCCCTCAGGAGCAGGTAGGCTTCATACCTTCGAAGGTGAATAAGAAACAGACACCAAAATTTGAGTTCACAATACAACATAAAAAAGACATTACAAACTGCTGAAGTCATCTACTCAGAAAAGGTAGAAGGTAGAATTAATGTGGTCAAAGAGGAAAAGTTGTTGTTTAAGGTGCACTTTAAATATCCACAGACAGGCTCTTAGACTTGATAAACTTTTGCCGTTATTACGGTAACGCAGAGTTCTTACCTGTGGCAAGATAGATGATATGGAAAAGCATGTCCTTGCCCTGCACGACATCTACAACCACGTGGGAAAATCGGCTGTTGTCTTCCATGAAGTAAGGAATTGGAATGACTGGTTGAACGACCTCATGCATTAAGAAGAATTTTTGAGCATCTTGAAGATTTCTCTCAGTCAGATTTACATACAAACCCTGGTCCATGGTGCCACACTGTAAACACAGAAAAGTAACATTACTATATGCGTCAACAATAACAAGAGATTTACTTTCTGATTTATAGACCAAGAAAATAAAACCCAAGAGTATATCCTGTAGTGGCAGTGTGGAATTACACTTTCAGATCCCATTTTGGTGCTGGCCAGACTGTCCACACAATGATTGAGGAAGTTCCACTTTCCTGAGGTAGTACTACAGAGGCTCACTAACCCTAATCAGTGTGGAAGGGCACCAGACTGATACCCACAAGAGGGCTGTAGTAGTATTTTGCTATATCCTATTTTTACAGGGCAGGTAGGAAAAATCTACCATCCAACAAACCACAGAATTTTCTGAATAGTTTTTTTATAATTGACATGGGCACAATGCTAAACACTTAACATATTTTCAAAGGAAAGCCCATGTCCTGCCACAACAAGGGTCTGACAGAAATCCTAGATCACAGCATCGCACACAGTTCTAGCAGCTTCTTCAAACCCTTCATTCACTAGTCAAGAATGGACAGTGTGGAACTCTAACTATAAACTGTTATCAATGGCAAAGACTCTTTTTTTGCTTTGGAACTGATCATATTTTATACCTGAAAACTGTACTCTTCTCTTACAGGTAAGCATTCACTAATTGCATGCACAAATTTTAAGCACAAACGCACAAAGCAAAGCAAGTGACAGTTAATCTTAGCATCTTTGTATTTAAGTCTTCAGCTAACTGAGGGCAGAAAAGAGAAAGCACACGTCAATATGCAAACATCCACGTGTTTGCTCATGCATAATTCCATCTCAGAATTATAACAGTACTTCACAACATTTATAAAATATGTGGTGATGTGAAAGGCACATGTAAGTCATACTTTTTTACTCTATTCTATGTCATAAACTATGCTATGAATTACAGCATGAACAAAATACTACAGTGTGCAAAATCTTACTATTTATTTTTTCATTATTGCCATATTTTTAATCTGAAATTAAGTGATCATTCCAGATACTCGAATGTTAAGAAAAACTCAAATATATAATTTTGTAAAGACGGATCACATAATGAGGAAAGGCAGTTAAGCAACTCTCAGGAAGCAATTAATTCCTCCGTGAGCACCCTGTACATCAGACCAGTGAAAAAAATAAACGCCAAAGAAGAATTTCTCTGAATCTATCAAGGAGGAAGGATTCCAACTGGAACATTCATAGTAGACTGAAACACATATGGTCCTTGGTCTTACGATGGAAATTGTCCTATGTAAAGAGAGAAGGAACAGTCTCCGGAGAAAAACAGTGTTCCTCAAAACTGGGACTCCAACAGTATTCTAATCAGGAAAACATTTCATTAATATAATCCAGTCTTGGAAATACAATGTCTGACATAAAGATCACTACAGAGCAGTAGTCTTTCTTACCATGACATACTTCTATCTGTTATTGCTGAGGATAAATCTACTTCTGAGACTATACAAATAGAAGTCTCGATTGTTTTCTACAACACAAAAGTCTGTCCTTCTGGGAAGGAAACCAGTGACTCAGCCAATGAATATATCCCATCTACGTGTGGTCTGTACTCTACAGCACCATCAAGTCACAACAATATGGTTAGACCATGAAGCTCTAAGCACTAGATTAGCTTCTGGTGTACAGCAGGGCTGCAGTTACAGAGCCAGAAATGTAATAGAAAGTTCAACAGAATAAAAGACGGGGCCTGCAAAGAAATAGAAGTTCAGCTTCACTCATGATACCTAGAGATCAGTTACTGTCAATTTGCTTCAATACTGTGCTGCAAAGGGCCACCTTACAGTTCTTAATACCAGTGCAGGCCTACAAAGCTGTTGCTCAGTGGGATATGATACAACTGCTGCCACTGCTTTTGTAAATTTGTTGACACACCAGCTATATTAAAACAAGCCAGACTACCAAAGTAAGACATTTCCTCAACACCTCAGTTTTGACTGGGATTTATTGATGAACACAGGCAGTACAGGAGAGACTTAAACTGCTTTTACACAGACACAAGGCTGTCATCTTTGTCCATGTGTACCATTTTGGATGAGGTGTTCTCATAATAATTATCAATACATTAATAAGCATGGTTTATTGGGAAAGCTTAATAGCTTTTATTTGACTTGCGCACCTAGTCGTGAACAAGATAACATTATCACATACGAGCCTTTCTTCAGACTTTCTTGTTCAAAAATTTAGCCTCACTTAGACCTCACTTACTAACACTATTTTGACAATACATATATTTCTACAATATGTAAAAATATAAATACACCCCACTTCTGCACTATAGCTTACATAAATGGTGTAAGATGGGGCTAATATCAAGCGTACTATTTAGGAAAGGCAATGTGTTTTTGGCCTGTAATTCAGAGTAAATTCAGCGTCTTGCTTTCCTTTTTTGGCAAAAATCAGGAAGTAATTAAAATTACTACTATTTTCAATGACTGATTCATGCCTGTGAAGATCTCATGACCCCTACAAGAAGTCAGAGAAGGCTGGTACAGGAGCAGCACTGAACTCATGAAATCGCACTGAAATTAAGGGAGGGTGAAAGGTGGATCTAAGTGAATACACTGAAGTATCTTGGTGAAAAGCTATTGTTAACCATTAAATTAATGCTGTCTTCCCTTCCATTTCCCTTGCTAGATTCACATTCACTAAAATTGTCCTAGTGGGAGTGGTGACTATACAGAAGAAGAAAACGATATGTATGTACTGACCTGTAATACCCTTTTCTTTCTGTTGAATGTGCCACTGAGTGACCCACCTTGGCCTAATTAGTTATAAACTGTCAGCCAACTGCAGATTATTACACCCGCTGAGGCTGACAAGTCCAAACGAAGTGCACACCATAACACAAATTCTCTTAATCAGGCTCCCCAGGGAGTGTGGACCACCTCGCACAGGAAAATATACAAAATCCTGATCGCTCCTCCTTTACCCACCTCTCCCCACCTTTCTTTTTTCTGTCAAACAATGTTCCTTTTCTAGGTTCTAATAGTACAAATAAATCTAAAAGAGAATAGAAGTTGATCATACTTCAGCCAGGAATTAATGTCACCTTGATAGATAACTATAGTGTTTCCTTTTGACAGCAGATTGAAATTAAACCTTTGTTCTCCCACCCTTAAAAGCACATCCAAATTTTGTGGAAGGATAAAATTTGGTCTGTTGAAATAATGAGACCTTTTCAGTCTTTTTTTTTTTTTTTTAATGTGATTTTTTTTAAGGTGTTAGGCTATAACATAATGCAAAACTGGACTTGCTAACTACAAACCATACAGCACTTTTTAAAAAACCACATGTAAACATCTTGTCCTTCTCCCACATATCTGTACCTGAAAATTAGGGTTAGGATTGGTATATGGAAGCCAAGCAGAGCGAGAATTTTCCTGGTATTTGAAGGGTCCATTAAAGGCTTGAGTTATGGCACTCAGGTTGAAAACACAAACTGCTGAGGCTGCTATGCTGTTCCTGCAAAAGAAATATAAACATTAACATAAGTAACAACATTAAGAGGTCCATTTGCTGAAAAATAAATAAAAAAAAGGCAATAACTCTCCAGTCTTTTGAGTAGTTAATAAGGCAGATATGATCGGCCAGGAGAAGATATCTAAAGATAATGACACATGATGTGCCAATTTATGCACAGAAATTGTATTTAAAATCAGTATCAAAATCCTAAACCCTGTTTCGTGATCTGAACACTGGATTGCAGAGCCTTAACATACAGGCTGTTCTTACCAAGCAATGTGTGAACTCCAGTTATCATGTTTAAAGTAATAAAGGGCACTTCTGAGATGAATGTATCTTTTTTCCTAAGTGTTCAGCAACTCTTGATAGCAAGTTCAGAGTTTAGGGAGCTTTTATGTCCACCCAATGTTTTAATAATTAACAAATTTTAATTTTTAAGACCAAACTGTACACTTTTCAATTGCACCTTGTCGATATAACAGGTTCAGCTAAAATTAGACTGAATTATTGGTTTGATCCTCAAACTCACAGAAGCATATGGTAGGTCTAATTTAAAATAAGTAAGTCACCTCTTGTGCTCTTTTGGGTAAGGTGAACATGGCCAAATTACATCATGTCAAATTCATGATCATGTCACATTATAATTATAAAATATCTATTTCATAAATTCATAATGTATTTATGCATTACAAGTATGCAAAATAAAAAAGCACATATTTATAAGAATATATGAAAAAGATGACTGGATAGTCTTAAACACATTTGACTCCCTGCTGTAATGAAATATAAAGAATATTTCCTTCTTTTGCACACCTTTAACAATTCATGTGAAAAGCATTTGGAATTGACACTTTCTCACAAGAGGACAGTGGATTGGGTAAAACAGTAGTTTGAATTTAAGATGTTTACTTGGCATCTGTAGAAGAGAACAGCTCAGAAGCTGTGGTTTTTACTGTCACAAATAGCAGGAAAATAAAATACATAATGGAATTTACTCACACATTAGTGGTAAAAATCCCATAGATCAAGTCCAATTCTGGCAGGAAGAAAGTGCTCTGTAGCTCATTATAGTAAAATGGAATTTCTCCAGGGCGGGAACAGTTCAGTCGAGCTTTCATGAAGGTAGTCCAGGTATCCTCCAGCACAAATTTGCCACCAATATCATTTTTGCACACTCGGGCAGCACGAGAGAAGACTGTTTTCCCACAGTCATGTTCCACTGCATTCTCACGGAAGAAGAAGTAGGTAAAGTTCCCAATGTCATAAGATGACACAAAATTTGGCTCTGAAAAATAACAGAATGAAAGATTATTTGTCTTCTTGTGCTGTATGCACTCATCTTAAGGCAGGAGTTGGATTTATCTTCAAGCATTAGTTTTCGAAAAACACATCTTTAATTATCCTTGCAGGGAAACTGGTCCCATGACATCCGAGCAGGCCAACTCATGTTCAGTCAGGATATTGAGCTACATCAACGCAACTCCAGTGTCCACTGCTCTGGGTGACTATTTTACATAACTGCTGGGCCCTGGCCCAGCTTGCTGTACTCTACCGCCAAAAGCATCACTGAATTTTTCTTCTCCATGTACGGGCATGGTGTATTTTTTCCAATGTAATACCTTTAATCTGTTGTGTCAAACCTCTTTCTGCTTTGCTATCATGCCATTGCCCCAGATTAGCAGAATAATGGATGGTAACAGAGTCTGACTAAGAATGTACTCAGAGCCTGTAAGGAAAAGAAAGCGAATTCCACGCAAAAGCATTTGATGGTAACATAACCTATTTTCAGCCCTATCTTGCTTAAAGCTTTTTACAGTATTACAGGATTTTTTTATTTTTTTGAAAAAAAATCAATTAAAAAGAGATCAATGAAACTGATGGTGATGCAGAAGAAATTAAGAATACATATTAAAAAAATATATCTAGGAAACAGCAGACTGCAATACTTCTTAGAAGGAAAAAAAATGGAAACAATGGATACCAAAGATAATAAACATGTGGCCTGTTTCCCATAAGGATGACTAAATCTGAGAAGAGTCCATGACTTTAAGAAAGATTGATAACCTAATGAGTTCTTACGGGAAAGACAAGTTTGATCCACAGATTGTGGAGAAGAGTCCTTCTTGTGAAAAGAACTACTATAGAAAACCGGCATCTCTGAGAAACAAGCAAAATTTTACTTTTATTTCAAATTTTTTTTCTAATAGAAATTGTTGTAAAAACATCTACTGTGACTAAAAACTCCAAAGAAATTCAATATGTAAATATTTCTTGTCAGCACCATTGCATTGAAAAAACCTGCTGTAACTGAATTTAGGCATTTTACAGGGACACCTCAAACCTGTCAAAACTTTAGAGTGGAAATTTAGTCAAGGAAGCTGGCATTTCCAAACTCTGTCGGACAGCACTTCTCCAAAGATGGCTCAGCTTCCAGTTTACGTGGCCTCCTGCATTCCTTCCCCCTCTGTCTATTGTGGGCAGGTTTTTTGGCAGCAATGGTAATCAGCTGCCTAGAATATCTGAAGCTGAGCAGATACAATACCTCTCAAACTCCTCCCTCCTGCTTTCACTCATTATTGTATTTAGCACATCCTTGAGATTAGTCTGCAACGCATCACATTTTTCCATTTTTCCACACTCAGACCTGCAGAGGTGTTTTGCTGGAAGATAGCGACCAAATATTGTGAAGAGAACTTGTTGATAACCTGAGGTCTCATAAGTTACACAGAACCAGTGCATTCGTGTCGTTAACAAAAAAAAAAAAAAAAAAAAAAAAAAAAAAGCAAAATAAAGTAGTTTGACGGGCCTTGCGATAGCAATAAAGATAAAATTGACACCCAAAAAGTCATCCTATGCAACCATCAAACAAAGAGGTCCTGCCTTGCAATGAGACCTTATGATGCTGTTTCCCACTGGAGGCCCACTGATGTAAAAAGGTCTCACGTTGGCCCAATAAGATCCCACTGCAGAGCCAAAAACACAACTGGAAGCACTCAAAGTCTAGACTATAATGAATTATCAATAAAATCTTCACAATCTGTAGGAATAAAAATCATATTAAATGCATTCAGAATGTTTGTAGGGTTCTTGAAAAATCCATGTCAATCTTTCAAGAGATAATATTTGAGAGTTGCACTTATAATACATGTAAAAAAAAAAAAAAAAAAAGTACTCACATTTCATGGATTCAAAATTGAGAAACAGTATCTATGTATGCAAACACCTATGCATATATTTTGCTGATTATGAACCGATGACAGTGTGAGCTGCTGTTGAAACTTGTGAAAACTGTTTTTGTTTGCATTAAATGTAATAATATCAGAGTTACCTTGGGGAACTCTGTGGATACAGAGGGATTATCATATCAGACTTCATTTATTTTTAATTTTCTCTTCGGGAAAAGTAAACTGAATCACTTCAAAGCTTCAAAGGAAAAGGAGACCCCTTTGTAGGAAAAATTATTTTGTATCTTTCCAAATACTGTGCTGTGAACTGCTATTTGCTGACATGCAGGACTTCCCATAAAAGTTTTTAACCCAGAAAATGCAGTGACTCTCTTGTTTTCTGCTGGATTTGCAAATAATTCTGGAAGGGTAAAGGCCTCTCATTTGTGAACGATTAGATCACTGCAACAAGCGTAAGCAATTGACAGGATGCAGCTAGTACAGATCAACGAGAGAATGTCAACCTGTAACAATGTCATGAGTATTGTATATGACCTTTATAGGTTTTTCATGTATTCAAATTACGGGCATGTCAGGCTTACTAGGCTTTCCCAAATTAAATGGAACCAATGAATTCAGGAAAGCAAGAAAATGAGCTTGTCAACATGACAGGACAAAGATCTACAGCATAAAACATGGAGCAGTGCTAAATAGATACAGAATCTTTATGACTTTCTTCATATAGCAGCACGACTGTCCTGCAAGGACTCCTCTAAGTTATTACAAAAAAGATGACTGAACTGTATGAAGTCAAGATAGCACTTCAACCTGAAATAATCCAATTGTTTTTCTAAACGCTGGAGATAAACCTGCATTTTCTGGGGAGCACAGTCTCTGAGAAGGCACTTATAAGGAAGAGACAATAATTCCCTTTAGATTATTCATTCTTTCCACCCACTCAGGGAACTTGAGAGACCAAAGACACTGAGTCCACGCTTTCTGGCAGGGTGGACAAAGGTTGTGCTGCCTGACAGCAGTGCGGAATGTTCCTGTACGGACCAGCTGCAGCTGGGCCATGCAGCCTGGAGAACGGAATTCCTGTAGCATAAAAGCAAGGCTGCACTGCAAGCCCTGGAAGGCAGCGTGAGGACAGATGGGGGATTCGGGAGTGCAAAGTTTACTGGGAATGGGATGCGGACAGAAGGATCCAAATGGTGCAGCTCCACCTCTACTGCCTCTTGCCAATGGTGTACAAAGCAAACTTCCCCCTGAGGCACACCCTGGATTTCACTGGGAAAGCTTTAGCTGGAGTGGTCCAAAGCAAGGCTGGCAAGCGAGCCAACAATTAAGCAATACGGATGACCAAGAGTGTCATGCAAAAGTTTGTTTCCTGGACCTTTTATATTTAGTGGCGTAGATGTAGTCTGAGTGGGTAAAAGGATGAAAGAAATTGTACAGATGCTTTCTCTGGGAAGAGCAATGGGAAACAAGAGCACGAAAGAGCTCTGTGAGAACATCTGAGATAGTCCTGGCCTCTTCTGGCTTCCTGAGCTCTGGAACAAGAAAGCTGGCTTGTGGTCTTTACTCTTTAAAATTCGACATCCTTTGAAGTAGACTAATACGACTTAGTTTACCTAGTTAGTGGATGCTTCTGTTTCCAGTGAAACAAGTGGCAGGGAATGATCTGTCTTTTTGGATGTACCAGTAATTAACCTCAAGGATTAGGAGGTTTACAGGCTACTCTGAGCATGAAAGAGTTTTAGTTTCCACTGATGATCTCTGTGGGAAGTGATCAATTACATTTCAAGTAAGAAGCATTCAAAGTGCCATTCAAAAGTGAAATTAACTACAGAAATGTGAAAAGAAAGCTGAAATTAGAAGTTTACCAGATCTAGACACAAATCAGATTTTATACACATATACACACAAAATACAGACACGAACATAGATATATGTAGGTATAATACATTCAAAATCCTAGCAGCCCAGATACTGGTCTAATGCTGAACAACATCTGTCTGAAGCTTGTTCATTGACCTCACCAGATCAACGAATCACCCCCTCATACTGTTGGCCTCTAAAGACCAATTTCTTCCAAATATTTTTATTCATCCAACTACTTAATGGCATTAACTTCTAGGAAGATGCCTCTGAGTATTTCTGAATAAGGTTCAAACTCCAGCTAGAAATGCTGTCCAAAAGGGAGCCTAATATAATGGAAATAATTTAAGCTCCAAATGTAGCACACTATTTTATTCTTTTACCTTACTGACATAATGAAGTCCATTTTCTATTTGCATAAAGCCATTCCCATATATTCATTAAGTATACTCATTTAGTGTAGTCCTCTGCAGTTGATGGAAAACAGTATAGATCTCGCTTTAGGCTGATCAAGGCATCACTGTTCATGAATGTTTAAGGACAAATTTTAATCATAGAGTAAAATTTTCCTAGTGTTAAGCGTCTTAAGAGTAATATATAAGCTGTAGTCGTCATAGTTATATTCATCCTCAGGAGTTGAACTGTAAAATGTTAAGTCCTGGTATAAAACTGGTGAAAATAATTTTTTATTAAAAGGTGTTTTTTTCCTCTGTGTTTCAAAATTGTCTAGGACAATAGCTGGCTATGTTATTAGAACCACCAGTTCTGCAATACCTCAGCTCTGCAGGATTTCTCTCACATTCTTTTCCTTTTAACTAAAAAGAAGATTTTATGGGTATGTAAGAGCAAGGCCTGAAAAATACACTAAACTGCATCTGCCTGACATTTTTCCCAATCTTCTCTTACATTGCTGATAGATTTTATAATACAATTCAGCAGAATCATAAAAGTGGATGCACTCATTAGATATTACATTTTATTGATGTACTCTAATAAATTCTGGAATGCAATTACTTCTTTTCTGAAAACCGGTTTTCAAATATGGCATTTCAAAATTCCTTGGTTTATTGTTTATTTCAAATAAATCTCTTTCATTTTCAAGGTAAAATGTTCTTTCGTGACATAATATTTTGCAATTCATTATATAATTTTGCTGATGCAAATTTGCCAGTGACAAACTTAATGGCAAAAACCATTCTCTACTCTATCTACCTACTCAAGTCCTTGAGAGCCCCATCTGGAGTTCAGTGCATTTTCAGTCATCTCTATTCACTTGCATATCACATCTTGCATAGCAGTATACTGGGGGATAGGCAAGGATCAAAAATATAGGATTAATTTACTCAGAACCTCTAGAGGCTTGGGCTCCAGGGACACCTCAAAAAATGCTGAAGTTTGGATGGTTATTTAAAACTCTGAATCCATAATTCCACATACACAAAAACCAAAATCCAGCTTTAAGTAGATTTTGCCAACCAGCAGGTGTGATACAGAAAGAAAACCCAATTGTGATGGCTTACCCATTTCTTTCCAAACATTTGGACTGCCATTTATTTTGTTTTCTCTTAACTAATTTTGAAGGGAGGGAGATGATCAAAGGGCTTTCCATGTGGCTCCTATCCTCTATTCTTTTTTCTTTTCTTTTCTTTTCTTTTTTTCATAACCAAAAGTAAACCAGAGTTCACTTTCATAATCATCCCCTTTCCTTTTCACCCTAAGGCTTGGTATGCCTCTTACTGAAATTCCATTTCTGCTTCCAATATTTCTGTCATCCTCCTGTCTGTAGTGATGCTGGTTTCTGTGTGTTCACATTCCCTGAAGTTTTCCCATTTTTCTACTTTCTCTTGGTTGAGATGTATTTGAGTTCTAAGTTCTTTCATTGTCTCTGGATCACTGTGTATTACAGTTTTCTGCAGCACTAATGAGGCTGATGGTCCTGTCATGCCTCTACACAGCTGGGCACAGCTGATCTGCTTGCAGGTGTGCCTTTCTTCCTTTCAGCCTCTCCAATTGGCACCTGAGATGAGCAGGCAAGATGAGACATAAAAGAACAGGTTTTGTTCTCAGTAGCCTCCTATTCTTTCCATAAATGCGATGAAGACCTTGCTGTTTTATCTTCAGCAGATAACAAGAAGGCCAACAGCATCCTGGCCTGTATAAGGAACACTGGGGCAATCAGGTAGGTGAGAGTCGGTCTCTTCTCCCAAGTAACAAGTGACAGGAGAAGAGGAAATGGCCTCAAGTTGCACCAGGGAAGGTTTAGATTGGATATTAGGAAAAATTTCTTCACTGAAAGGGTTATCAAGCATTGGAAGAGGCTGCCCAAGGAAGCGGTTGAGTCACCATCCCTGGAGGTACTTAAAAGACATGTAGACCTGGAGCTTAGGGACATGTTTTAGTGGACCTGGCAGCATTTGTTTTACTGTTGACTCAACAGTCTTAAAGGTCTTTTCCAACCTAAATGATTCTATGGTTCTATTTTAGATGGGTGAGGAAATACTATGAAGGTGTTTTTTTAATAACTTACTCTGGCATTGGAGAAAGGAGGTCAGAGAAGGTACCTCCATCTCATATGAACTTACTGCTCTCCTACTCTGTCATTGCCATCTGGGAGAAGATGTTCAGCTTTGAATGGAAAAATACAACAAAACTGCCCAATTTTTTTGTCTAGTGTAAGCTCCAGTGAGGAAGTCTAATTTTGAGTTTCAAACCAGCAGACATTTCCCTCCCACTTTGGGATACTGGTAAAAAGCATGATACGCTAAAAAGAACGGAACAAACTTTATGGGTGGCACAACCAAAGGAAAGTAATTAACTGTGTTCTTGCAAAATAAGCAAGAATTGCAACACCGTATACTGTATGCTTTGCGTATTTTCAGTCAGGTCTCTTATCTGAAAGCTAAAGATGAAATTGCACATCTGAAGAACACAGCAGTTCTGAGTTACATACAATATAATATGATAAGAAAGCCTGAAATAGGTAATTACAAGGCTTTTATTAAAAAAAAAACTCATAAAAACAAAAGGATAACACTGAATTACTATAGCTATTTCCATTAATTCTTGAAGGCAAAAGTGAAAGGTTTAATTTTTGTTCTTAGGGGATAATTTCTCTCCACATATCCTACTAGCAGCCAAGAGTATAATAAAAGTCTGCTAACAAACAATAATAGGAATGGATTCAGACCTGTATGAAACCCTACTAACCAAGCCACCTTTGTAAGAATTTTCCTTCTACCATTATTTGTGAAAACTAAAAGTACCTGTTCTGGATTAATAAGCTTTTCCTTAAGTAAAATCTTTTTACGAAAGTGATCTCAGAAGAACTATTTTAATAGTATCTAATCACCAAATGCTTAGGGCAGCAAGAATAAAATGTGGTAATATTTTGTCTACCAGCAAAGCAGAACAATCCAAACATTTCTATACTCTTCTCGGCTGGAAGGCTTCTGATCTGTACTGAATTTTAACTGCTTTTTTTCTGTTTGGGAACTACATCTGATCTAAGATTACATTTTAATCATGTATGGTCTGCCCACCAATGAAATTACTTGACATTTAGAACAAAGCTTTTATTTATTTCATGTGTTCCAATAGGATCTATCATTGTATGTCTAGGATAAAGAAAACAACTACAAGGCATTTCAAGATAGTTGAAGATTCAAGCAATTTTAAGCAAAGGCATCTGACAAATTATGAAATCAAATGTCCCAGTGTTTCTCCATGCAAAGAAACAAAAAGGGATTGATTGGGATTTTAATTTTTTCTTTAACCTGTTTTGCCCTTTTATTGGCTAAGTAAAGTAAACAGATAAAATAGACTGAGGCAAACTTTCACACTGAGGCATCAGATCGAATATTTACTGATTTGAGGAGGTGAATTGAAAGAAGAAATAATTTTACTAACAGTGAATGTTGGACTACAGAAAACGTTTCTAAGTCTAAGCAGTGGAGGCATTTCCTCACTAATCTGGACCCACTGCAGCTTGTAGACTACAAATACAATTATTGCAGTTGCCTCTGTCCTCTAGAGCAAACGATGATGAATTCTGCCCCTGCTGCACTTTGCAGATCAACTGTAAAGGAAAGTCTAATTGGAAGCACACTATAACAGTCCTCTCTGCGTATGATTTGAACTCTATATTAGGCTGAGAGTAAAAAGAGACTCAAAAAACCAGCATGCCAGCTGTAAATCAAGGTGTACTTTTTTCTTAATGAAAGATTTACTTACATGCAGTCATTTAATAATTTCCAAAGCAGATTGCTAAACCAGAGTAGTCCTTTTTAAGAAATACCACAGAAGAAATTTTGAAACATTCTAGAAACATGGTGCCCTTTACTGATCTGAGCAGTTGGCTGAAGCTCAAGGTCTTACTGATTGCTTTGGTCAGGAGAAGAAATCAATGGAAAGCTCTCTGCTTTAGACATAATCCTCCATGTGCACTGCACTACCTCAAACCTTTTCTCTCAAGCACAGAAGTACTTGAACACAGACTCAGAGAAAGGAGAGCAGGCAGCAGAATAATACACCTTAAAGAACAGGTTACTGGTAAGCAGCCTTTTTTCCTTCCTCATTTGTTTGTGCACGAATATATTCTCTTGAGTAACTTCAAGCATTAGTTTTTTGTCTACATGAGAAGGCAAGTATGTGACAAGTATGCTCACGTCATAGTACTAAGGTAGTCTGGTCCTTCAATGGCATCTCCTCATGAAGATGACTGTGGTCAAAAAAATGCTCACTGCATTTGACATACATGCAAGAATATGCTCTCACGGTATATTCTTATAGCTTACTGTACACATATTCTGAATAATTTGTATTTTAACCAAGCTATTCCAACTCCATCACCCTAGATAACTGAGTGTTGATTGCACCAAGAAAATTATAATACCAAAAGTTCACCGACTTCTCCTTACTCTGCTAAGGTTAAGCAGCTGATCAGAATGGTGCTTAATAACATATGCTGAAAATAACTGCTAACGTACCTATTCAGCTGATGCAAACTGCTTCCAGATCTACCAAGCCCACAGTACATGCAGGGTTTGATAATAAATATAAGACCCTGCAGGACATCTGCTTAAATTTACTTTCTTTGTGATATCTGTGATTCCAGAAGCTGAGATCACAGTATGGTAATACGGGATCACACCCCAGCCAAATGACACATCAGCTCTGTTTCCCCCTCCCACACTGTGTCACAGTTTCTGTGATTCTGTGACCTTCTGACCATTAAAATTAGGTCCAACGTTTCCTCTGTGAGGAAGATTCAGAGTTTCTCCACCACAAGTTATACAGTGAACACTGACAGCAGACTGCATAAGCACATAGGCATATCCATTTGGCCTGACTGATGGCACTGAAAACCCCTGCATGCACTGAGAGAAGTGCCCTAGCCATAAAAGTCAAAAATGTCTTTACTGCGTAGCTGTAAAACATGGAGCAAGAGAACTGGCTGTGGTTTAGAGCACTGCCATTGCCACCAAAGATGGTTTGAATAGGTCTAATGCGATTTGCAGAGTAGAAAATCTGAGAAAAAAACTGCACCTCTGAGGGAAACAGGGATGTATAAGAAAAACTGATTTTAAATTGGAAACATTCACAGAAAAAAAGTGCATGCACATGCACCCCTAAAACAACGCTGAAGTAGAACAACTGTCAGCTACTGTGGCTAAACAGGTATGGACTAGAAAGCTCCCATTCCAGTTGATGACTGACTTTTCTTGCAGGAATCCCTAACTCTTACAATACCCCAGAAGACACTCTCTCTCCGTTGTATAAGAGTAAGTAACTGGCCTGCTTCCAGCCTTTTATTTGCTTTGCTTGAACTAGCTCCAATTACAAAAATCATCTGGTTTGTCCTCCCCAAAGATAAAAGCCACACTTCCTGGCCATGTGATTCTAAATAGTCTTGAGGCAGAAGAATGAGCTCTGACACAGAAGGTATAGGTGTAGCTGAAGCTATAAATAGATGAAGTCTAAATACAGTGAATGTGATTAGAGGAGTCTCAGGGCTAATTTTAGTGGAGCCTTTGGCATAAAACATATCCAGATAAACTGAAAATTCACTGTAAAGATTTTTTTCCCTTTGACAGAAGCACCAAGGTGTGGCACAGCAAGTAGTTCCAATACCATGGCTGCGCTGGCAAAAGGTTCCTGAACAGGGATATCTATAAAAGCAGTTCATTTTTCCTCTCATTTCTTTCACACCACTGTAATTCTATTATATTTCATGCAGTTTGATTTTTCTGTTAATTAATATTCTAATATCAGCTGACCTTCAGAGAAGGTCACAAATTTCTCCAAGCTACCTCTGATGGCTTCTTATTACAACGAAAATACACCAAGTAAATGTGCAAAATTCAGCAGTCAGTAAGAACTGAAATATTAAAAATAAAGTCTGTCACTTGCAGCTGACCTAATGTTCTGAAGTTGGAAGGATTTATACTCTTATTTAATTTCAGACATGAGAACAATACCATCATAACACGAAATGTACTGTGGGAATAACAACAGTTGTGTCACGTAGCAGTAGTTATAAAAATAACGTGTTTATTTTTTCGACTGGGACAAGCATGGAAAAATTATACTATACCTAATTTTACATTTTATATTAAATAATAATTTTCATTTTAGAAGAACTTGCTTCTTTTTTTGTAATACATAATATGGCAACTGGCCCCATTCCATCTCAGGAATACAGCTTCTCCCAGCTGGGTAATTAGCAACTGTGACACTACAACACAATTTTATGATGCATTCTGCAGACTAGGCCCTACCCATTGGCTATAATAAGCATCAAAAACATCAGTCTGCTGTCTAAGCTGTTTGAAACCTCAACTTTTCCTGCTTTTCAAGGATGGGAAAGCGAAGAGAATTCACTTCATTCTAAACTGTTTATTTTCTACCTGAGGTTTTTGAAGGACTCAACAAAAGAACGCTCAAGGCAAGCTACTGCTCTTGGCTGACTCAGCTTTGCCACATAAGCACACCTGAGAGATACAGTACGGCTTATCCTTATGCCTGCAAACATGACCTTCATATTTAAGTGCCAATCTACAAACTGCATTTTAATTAATTAAATGCCATAATACTTACATATAGTAAAATAAAAATGTACTATGTAAAATAATTTTTAAATCAGATAAATCAGTGCTCTAGAAACATTCAAATTCTCAGAATGGAACTTCAAGACAGTGCATGCGGAGAACATGGGTTCTTGTGGTCCATCATGAGTCTTGTGGTCCATCAGCACTCACCGTTCAGCCACTTGGAGTTGTACTGTGCAGTGCGGAGAGGAGGGAGGGCCCCCAGACTGCGATAAATGGCAGGATCTCTTCCTGGAAAATCCATGGCTGTAGCAGCATATAATTCCCCACTGGAAGTGAGCAGAGCAGTGGAGTTGTGCTGGGGACTATAAGGACAACGAGCCATGCCACTGATTTGGTCATGTATCTCTGTCAAGTTACTTAACTGTAAAAGAGTGAGAAAAGATGGATTAAAATCCAAAAATTATAATTTCAGCCAAGCTGTAGAAATTTGAGCAAAACTCTGTAATAAACACCATTTATCAGGTTTGGTATTGCACAGCAGTAATGAGCTGACTTTTACAACAATCTGAAATTGTCTTGTATAGAAAGTTTTACAGGAACGTTGTCTGATTCCACTTTTGCCCCTTTGGCATGTAAAACATGCAAGTCAGTCATTAACCACCAGGCCTAAAATGTTTCATATTAGAAGCTAGTCAAAAATTAATTGTCTCTCCACAGATTGTTTTATGAAAACCAGAACCAGACACAATGACCAAAAGCAACTAAGGTATTCACCACAGCAAGTGGTGAAGCAATTTAAAAAACCAACAACAAACAACAAAAAAAAATTATTTTGTTGGTGTGTTCAAGGAAAGAATCTCACATGAAAAATAAGACTGAAAAAAGGAGCTTTATGGTTCAGCAGAACTATCTCTCTGATTTAGTATCCTTAATACTTTCAGCCATAAACCACCGACCAATGTTAATATGTTACTTGAAAATATGGGTACAATAGGTTTAAATACAGTAAATGTGCCAAGGGGGCTTTTTTCTGATACGGTTATTTTTTGTATTTAAACTTCTCTCCCATCCTAAAATAAATAGCCAGCTTAGTCCAAACAGTGACATTTTGATTTTTATCACGACTATTATTGATCCCTAATGTACTCTGTTTCTTTGCTGCACATAAGTCACATCAAGTTGTGTTATTTTCAGAAAGAGAATGACAGATTTTTCTCAACTGAGATCCCTCATTCTCACCAGTCGGAAATCACTGACACAGGTACCCTCATGTTCTTCAGAGCAACACATATACAGTATGTAGCTACCCAACTACATCTTATCACTAAACCAGTTGATGCCAAGCGAACTTGGCAGATTGGCAGGAACCTTAGAAATACCTAAGGTTCATGAATATTGGTACGTAGGAGAAACTTGTAGCTGTGCTGTCTCCCATGTCTGAGGAAAAGACCTCAAGACGAGATCATTGGTTAACTCTCCTCTTTGGCCTGACACAAGCTAAATCAGGTTTTTACACATCAGCTCACCCACCAATACGCAAATATCCTGGACTTCAACCATAGCTTTCTGTGCCTTTTAAACTGCTGGCCCAGAACAGGGATTTGAGCTTGTAGGACGAAATATTTAACTCATACCGTCCGGTTGGTGCAGATAGGAGTGAATGCGTTGGTTCCGCAGGTAAAGAGATGGTTGCCTCCAACAAGAAGCACTCGAATGTAGTTCTGGCATTCCTCCTGCCATGCAGAAAAGAATGTTCAATGATACTTCAAAGGATAAAGGAGATTAATTATGATTTGCTTTCTATGGTTACGTGTCCACACATACAAATTTAGGGGAACACAGCTTAAGCATACCTGATGTATTAGCAAATCACAATACACACAGATTTACCAACTACAACACACGCATCCATCAATCTTTGTGAAAAGTTCTTATCAGGGTAACAGTAAACCCCTTCAGTGCTGAAGATTACTTCTAAGTGCATATTTCAAAGCTTTAGCTAAACTCTGGAGTGATAGATGCTGTTTTCCAAGACAGATCAGGCCAAGGGAGGAAGTTGGGAGGAAAACAGGATAAAAAAAAACAGGTTCTCAGCAACACAAGTACATTGAAAATAGTACAACTATAATTCTTGAGCTCTCCAGATGCAGATTTGTCACTACTAGCTCCATAATTTGTACCGTATGTTTTCAGAAGATGTTTTAGAAGAAAACATCTTCTATTTTAGAAGAAACATAGATGTTTCTGTTAATTTGAAGTTTCTCAAGAAATGTCATTATCTCAACATATAGACGAAGAGGAATCTTACATGTTTTTACCCCATTAGAACGTGTGAAGTCTTTATGACATTCATTTCTCCCACTTCAGAAACTAGAAGCCAACTGCAATTTTTAGTGTTTATTCAGAGAGCCTTCTGCAGTACTAAAAATCTACCAGAACTTTATGTAGGAAAGATTTAAACAGTCCTCCTGCATAACTAAATGTCCCTATTCTAATAAAATGAATGAGATTGATAATGTCCTTGGCGAAAATAAAGTTTACAGGAACCTTCCATTTGAATGCTCTCTAGCATTCATCCACAAGATAGCCTCAGATAAATTATTAAAAAAGCCCACCACCTTGTGAAAATAAAACTACACAAACGATATTAGGCAGAATCATGTAAGTCAATCCATGCCATAGTAATGGTGCAGAAGTCCCATTATGTGACCCACAGCTATATTAAATTTATTGTTTGTTTATCTTTAAAATAGACTCTCATCCTGGAAGACAAGAAATATAATCCTGAATAAATTGAACAGGGACAAAACAGACTGCAAAGCAAAATGGGCAAAATACTTCCAAAAAATCTCTGAGAAACCTCCCAGAATTCATAACCTATACCTTTTCTCACAAAAAAATAAAATTAGAAAGACCCACACCACCATCCTATAAAATCTCAAAAAAAACACCTCTGAAAAAAATACCCCCAAGACCCCCATTTACTTCAGTCTCACATGAAAAAGTAATTTTAAGTAGTTATTGTTGAGTCTTTAATGGTAAGTGTAAAACATTTTATAATTAAGATTTGATTCCCATTGGGTAAAAATACATCTTATTTTGAACTTAGCAAAACTCTCACCTTAATATTCTTTCAATCAAACAGAAGCCAATATGAAAATATATAATAGAGATGGGCAGTGCAACAAGATTTTTAAAAGTCATTTCACTTCTGGGCAATATTTTAACTACACTAACAAAAAAAGAAAAAAAAAAAGGCAATTCCTCCCTTTTTTTTTTTTGGTGGGAATGGTGTTCAGGGATGTTCATAGAACGTAACACAACAATTTATTCTTTGGGTTGTTTCCATCCTGCCCTTTGCAGCAAGGCATGGAATGTAAGTGTAGGAAAAATAAGTGGGTTCTGGCATTACAACCCATCCAACCTCTCCTCTTCATATTCCAGAGCTCCCTGAAATCGTGTCATTGCCAAATTATTTGAATGTTGATCGCCCACTCTTTCTGTTCAAAAATAATGCTAATTTTTTAAACTCTGACATTCCAAGGATTTGCAAGATTCTTCTCTTCAACGTTCCAAAGTCCTGTGCCAACTTTACAACAAACTATATTGCAACAGGGCACATAAGATCTCATATCAAATTTTGTTGGGTACATAGTTACAATGAAATCAAAACTGAATGAATAGCTTTTATAATTAGTTATTTTCTTCATATGTTAAATCCACAATCATAGAATCATAGAATGGTTAGAGTTGGAAGGGACCTTAAAGATCATCAAGTTCCAACCCCTCTGCCATGGGCAGGGACACCTCTCACTAGAGCAGGTTGCTCCAAGCCGCATCCAGCCTGGCCCTGAACACTCCCAGGGATGGGGCATCAACAACTTCCCTGGGCAACCTGTTCCAGTGTCTCACCACCCTCACAGCAAAGAACTTCTTCCTAATATCTAATCTAAATCTCCCCTCTTCCAATTTAAAACCATTACCCCTCGTCCTGTCACTACACTTCCTGACAAAGAGTCCCTCCCCAGCTCTTCTGTAGGCTCCCTTCAGATACTGGAAGGCTGCTATCAGGTCTCCCCGGAGCCTTCTCTTCTCCAGGCTGAACAGTCCCAGCTCTCTCAGCCTGTCCTCATCGGAGAGGTCCTCCNGCAAATTTGCTGAGGGTGCACTCTATCCCACTGTCCATGTCTCCAACAAAGATGTTAAATAGTACTGGTCCCAGTACTGACCCTTGCGGGACACCACTCGTCACTGGCCGCCACGTGGACATTGACCCATTAACCACAACCCTTTGAGTGTGGCCATCCAGCCAGTTCCTTATCCACCGAGTGGTCCATTCATCGAACCCATGACTCTCCAATTTGGACACTAGGAGGTCATGCAGGACAGTGTCAAACGCTTTGCTTAAGTCCAGGTAGATGACGTCTGTTGCTCTGCCTTTATCCATATAAAATAAAAGGTTATGAATAAAACAACACTCAAATTGAAAAAGGAGAGTCATTTTTTCTCAATTTTTCAGTTGCTTTTCTAGCTCTGAAGTCAAGCTCAGCTGTAGCAGTTCACTTTTTGGTGCAAAGAAAAAGTGTGTGTTGTAGCAGTGGCAAAGGACTTCAAAAACAAATGTTTTTTTAAGTTTGGAGGGTGGTGGTAGGTTTGGTGGCCATCTTTTATGAGTTCTAATCTTCATTTCATCTCAATCTCTGTGCTGTATACTTTCTTGTTCTATAAAACTATCTCTGAAAGAAATAAATTCATTTAGCAAGTATATTTTATTTTTATATGAGCATACCAGAAACAAAGTGCAACTATTAAAAACAATTTGGCAGCTACTTAAGTTTAAGAGCAACTTGACAGAGGACAACCTGGCTTTATATGCTTCCCATTCACAGCAACATTTTTCGTATAGGCTAACATTTTCAACACACTTGTTTGATTTTTCAGTACTTTTTAATACGGTCCCATCAAAAAGGAACCAGGAGCCCTGGTTACTCAGAATATGGAGAAGGTTGTGGTACTCAATGACTTTTTTGCCTTAGTAATCACCGCAAAGTGCTCTAACCACACCACCCAAGTGGCAAAGGCAAAGATAGCGACTGGGAGAATGAGGAAATGCCCACTGTAGGAGAAGACCAGGTCTGAGACCATCTGAGGAACCTTAAGGTGCACAAATCCATGGGACCTGATAAGATTCATCTGTGGGTCCTGAGGCAACTGGCAAGTGAAGTTACTAAGCTACTATCCATCATACTTGAGTAGTCATGGCAGTTTAGTGAAGGTTCCTACTGACAGAAAAAGGGGAAACACAATCTCCATTTTTAAAATAAGAAAAAAGGGAGCTCTAGGGAACTACAGGTTAGTCAGTCTCACCTCTGTGCCCAGCAAGATCACAGAGCAGATCCTCCTGGAAACTCATGCCAAGGCACATGGAAAATAAGGTGGTGACTGGTGACACCCAACATGGCTTCACTAAGGGTATATCGTGCCCAACAAATTTGGTGTCCTTCTACAATGGGTTACAGTGTTGGTGATTAAGGCAAGAGCAACTGACATCATCTACTTGGACTTATGAAAGGCATTCGACATTGTCCCACACAACATCTTTTTGGGACTGGTACTTTTTAATATCTTTGTTGGTGACTCAGACAGTGGGATTGAATGCAACCTCAGCAAGTTTGTCAAAGACACCAAGCTGTGTGGAGCAATTTGCACACTGGAAGGAAGGGATGCCATCCAGAAGGACATGGACAGGTTTAAGAAGTGGGTGTATGCAAACCTCATGAGCTCAACAAAGCCAAGTGCAAAGTCCTGCACCTGGGTCTCGGCAATCTCAAGTATAAATACAGGCTGGGTGGAGAACGGATTGAGACCAGCCCCAAAGAAAAGGACTTTGGGGCATTGGCGAATGAGAAACATGACCTGGCAATGTGTGCTCACAGCCCAGAAAGCCAATCACATCCACATGGCCAGCAGGTCGAGGGAGGTCATTCTACCCCTCTACATCACTGCTGAGACCCTACCTAAAGTTCTGTGTCCAAGTCTGCAACCCACAACATCAGAAGGAAATGGACCTGTTGGAATGGGTCTAGAGGAGGACCACGAAAACGATCAGAGAGCTGGAGCATCTCTGCTATAAAGACAGGCTGAAGAAGAGGAAGCTCCAAGGAGACCTTACAGCAGCCTTCCAGTACCTAAAGGGGGCCTACAGGAGAGATGGAGAGGGACGCTTTATCAGACAGTGTAGTGCTAGGATGAGGGGTAATGGTTTTAAACTGAAAGAGGGGAGACTTATGTTAGATATTAGGAAGAAATTCATTACTGTTCAGGGTGGTGAGACACTGAACCGGTTGCTCAGGGAAGCTGTGGATGTCCCATCCCTAAAAGTGTTTAAGGCCAGGTGGGTACGGGGCTTTCAGCAACCTGGTCTGGTGGGAGGTGTCCCTGCCCATGGGAGGGGGGTTGGTACTAGATGATATTTAAGGTCCCTTCCAATCCAAACCATTATATGATTCTGCTTTTATTGAAACTGCAGATGCTACCACACACAGCTATTAAAACCTTAAATAAACAAGGGATAAAAGACTTTACCCCAATTACATATATTTTTTTTTAATCTCTCTTTGGTTTATTGTATTTTTACCATGGATTTTACCATGTGTATTTATATTTTTTCTTTACAACAGTCCCTACCACAAGTGCCAGTCTGAATGGTCTAATTTATTCTCTTAACCATGTATGTTGTTTTGAACTTCTAAATGCTAACACATGCTGGCCACAAGGACATAATTTTGTCTGGCTCACCCCTGGAGCCAACAGTTATTTTAAGCAACAGCTTAGATTGTTGGATAAATGTCTGAAGTCACAGTAACAAACATCAGCCTTCAAAAGTCAAGCGCACATTACACTGTCAAATGTGACAGATGTCCCTATATTTTTTCTCCTTCAGCTCTTTTCCCTTATTGGTTCCTAAAGCATACACCTCAGAACTGCAATTAATGGCTAGAGGGAAGGAAAAAAAAAAAAGAAAAAAAAAAAAGAGAGAGTTGTTTTTAACTGACCATTCTCTCAAAATTACTAAAGTTTCTTTAGGGTTCAAAGCTAGCTTCTGGTTTCAGGGCACTCCATCAACAAACAGTTGTGCTGCCTGAACTTATTGCGCCCATGCTACTCTGTGGGCAGCAGAGATTCAAATCCTGGTTTCCTTTGAAGGAGTAACTTACCCACAGCTATCCTTGTAATTCTCTCTTTCTCCATTGTCTGGGCTGGTCTCGTATAGTTTGTCTCTAATCTTTCCTGTCCCTTTCCCATAGTCAGACGTCTGCCTTGAAAACTGAAGACGCGCTAAGAAATTTTATAGAAACATGTTGCTCAGTAACCCCCCAGTCTGGGCTACATCTATTTACACTACCACAAGCAAGGATGTAGCCTTTCTGATAACAGTAACTGGAACTGGGTTTCTCAGGGGATTTCCTCTGAAAATGTACAGTTCTTTATAGCACTGGAGTGAATTCTTCCCAGTTTTTCCAAGGGAAGTCTTTTATGATTTGACAAGGAATGGGAGAATGCCACAGGTCAAGTGCTTTCCTCGTTTACATGCACAAGTCCTCCTTATACAGAGAGTACAGTGACCTTGTTTTCATCGTGGACATAAGGCAATAAAAGACAAATATTATCAGGCTATCCTTTCTCTGGTCTTAAATTTGCCTCAGTCAATATTTCTGCATTCTCCAGCAACTCCCATATGAAGCTTTCAAGCCACAAAGTCTGCACACCAAAAAAAAAAAAAAAAGTCCTATGGTAACAATAAGAAAAGGACTGTTTCCTCCCAGGATTATCTTTGAATGTTATGAAATATATGGACTGTTCTCCTCTTGATTCTGAACAAGGCTATGGATTCAAATGAAACACTAAATCTGTATCCAACTAATAACAGTACTAAAAAACAATACCAGAGATCACTATCAGAATTGTGTATATGCTATTTTATCATGACAGCGTAACTTCCAGCCATGAGCTTCTTCTTCAAAAGGGTGTGATAAGTATGAATGAAAATTTGCATATATGTGCTACACTAAGGTCCATTCTAAAATACATTTTACCAGTGTTGTGTATTTCTCCCAGCAAAACAGTTTAATAGCAACATATTATTCTGCACTGCTGAACCAAATGCAGATTTTACACCACAAACAGTACTGTCAACATAATACCCAAAACATGCTACTCTAAGCTCAAATTTACCATTACTCTTATCCATCAGATTAGACCATAGTCACTGCACAGTGACTTTCAGACAAGCTGAATGTTATTCTCACTGTTTTGAACTTGGAAAAATCACTGTAAAACAAAGGTACAGACTTTCAGTTACATGTTGCATTCTGACCACGAAAGTTTCTACTCTGACAGTTCAATCTGCCATACTCTGTTGTCACTTGAGCACACTCCCTTACTTCAGAATACTGTCATCTGAAAGCTAAGGATGAAGGCTAGAGGATTATATTACATGAAGAAACATAAACCTTCTAGGAAGAAACAACAACTTACAAAAGGAAACATTTGTGTAAAATATAAGGTCCCTAAAGTTCTTTCTTTTCTCTCCACAGACTGATGAGTAAGCATCTAGAAAGCCTTCTGATCTAGAACCTATTTCTGCCATTTAAAGCCTTCAAACATAACTTGAACCACCAGCGTTTGTCTACTCAAATTAGAAATCTTTAAGTAAAACCCCACACATTTCTTTTCTCTAGCTATTAATAACTTCTATATACCTAGAAAATCTGGCACTTTAAGGCCGAGTATCTAGTAACTCCTAATTATTTGTTTCTGACATGGGGATGGAAAGAAAGGAAAAGAAGGACAAACAACGCAACACCATTCTTAATTCTTTTTTCCCAGCACAGTAAACTCATTTCTGCAGTGAGAGATGTGCCTTCCTAAAGACTATCATCCTACATGCATGCAGCTTTACACTGCATATTCATCACACCTGCTTTTTTGCCCTAAGTCTGTCTTTTTCTCTCTTCAAAGTATAGCATGCCCAGCTTCTGAAGTGAGGCTATTCTTCCTCTTCAATCTCAAACAGAAATGGATAGGCCAATGGTACGCTGCAATTCTATTTTCCAATGTTTAGTAAAAGAAGCTAGAAATGAACTGTTTAATGGGAGAAGCTGCAAAGTCAGACTCTGCAGAGGAGACTCCTCTTCTACTAGACCGTAGAAAGTTTTTGAATACCTTTTTGAAGCTCAGGGTCTTTTGAATTTTGCACATCAGTAACATACGCTGACATGTTCTACTGAACATGGGTCCCGAAAGCAAGTGCACTCTTTTGCAGTTACTGTTGTTGAAGTGTTTTCCCATTAAGTTTTAATTCAATTAACTTTAATCATTAAACCGTATAATGATTAGAAACATAAACCATATGCATTTCTGACTGGGTTTATAATTAATTTGATAACTAGCTTCAGCGTAGGACAGCCTCAAAAGAACACAGCATCAATACAGGTTCCATCTTAGCATTACATTTACCTGTGCTGAGTAAAAGAAACTGTAATCAGCCAGATAAGGAATTGGTTCTGAATACTAAAAATATCAAGTCCCATGCCTAAAAATTCAGTGAATTTTGTATTATTTTCTTTATGGCACTGGTAAATATGAAATATAAGAGTTCCTAAAATTGCACCTAATACACAGGGAAATAAATTGAGGATTTTACAAAGTAATTACACAGTTATTCAAGATTTACAGCACTGAAAATGAAGTGAGAATACAGCCCATTACATACGACATGTTGAACAGTCAAAACAATAAATTGGAAACTAAAGTTCTTGATCATTTCAGAACGGTATCAAGTGACTGTATCTCTCGCCCCACACTCCCTATACTATACTATATGGTTTTTTATTCTTTTGCTTATGTATCAGTGTCAGACTCCTTTCCTACAACTCTCTTCAGAAAGGGAGACAGTAAAAATGTATAAGGCAGAGACTTATACACTGAATTACACCTGCAATTAACACACAAATTGTATTAAAGCAGTTGTCTCATTCTTACCTTTGATTTGCCTTTACTGTAACAGGCTCTTTTCGTAGCTTCATCACATTGCCATTCCACTGCCTGCAAAAACCAGGAATTAGTTAGAAATGCAGGGAACACAAGAAATATAAACCTCAGAGCTATGTCAGCCCGTATTTGAGATATGTGCTTCAGACATACTGATAATTAGCTGCGCGTGATTCTATCCATAATCGCCTTATATGCCTTTTTTTTCCTTAGAAATGCAGTTTTTCTCTTGGTGGGTTTTCAGTATCTTAATCTGAAGTGGACTATCATGATTCACTGTACCTACTACTACAGGAGAAATAACTACAGTTACATCTGATACTATTTAGCCACCTTTTTATGAGTTTAAAGCACACAATTTGGATTACAAAGAAAGGCTGAACTTCTCTTCCCAGCAGAGCTGGGCTGCATCACCAGAGTATCTGGGGTCAGCCCTGCTGGGAGATCTTGCATTCTGTGAAACCATGCCCTGTTGCAGTTTTTGCAGTATTTATCTCAAGCATCAAATGGAGACTTTAATTTCTCAAGGTATGACTGCAGCAGTAACCAGAAGCACTAAAACATCCATTCCAAGAAAGGTACAATGGGCAGACATATATGAGACAACAGTGAAACACAGCACTGCAAAGCAGAAGCAATTTATCCTCATTTTTGATCTGTCTCTGTGCTTCGACAGATTTATAAAAGGACTGTAGTACCTAGTCGGCATTATTACAGTTTCACTGCATAAATTAATTCCAATTATTTCCATATTTAATGTTCAACAGCTATGACTTACAAACTCTATTGTTCGGTGGAGCAGGTTGTCTGCCTGGTGTTTATTTGCCAATACATGTATATATTTGTGTGCCTGTATATGCTGTGTAGTCAAAGTGGATTTTAAACCACTCTGAATTCTTTCACCTCAATAATATCCATCCACATGTTCTTTAGATAAGAATTCCACTTTATAGTGGAAGTCTTCAAGTTTTATCAGGAAGAACTGAGATTTCTAAACTAACTACTGCTACTTAATTACTGAAAGCACAGCTTTTTCATTTGTATTTACCAGGAAATAATGAAAGACCATTCACTCATATAGGTAAAGTTTTCCAACTGTTTTTACTGTTTTTGAATTGAGATTACATTAGCAGCAAGTAGACTCCATAATTAATAAAAATAATAGGGTAAAAGCCTATTTGGACTAAAGGGGACAATGTCTTCAGAGTATAATATGCAGTACTCAGGTTTGTGTTTCAATAAGCCCAAGAACAAGCTTTTCCATTTCAGGAAAAAAAAAGACTTATAAAAGCTATTTCTCTTCATCCACCCCAAACCTTCCTATTTATAGCACTTGCTTTTGCAGATGAATGACTAGAGCAGATTGGGGAATATACTGAAAACTTCTGGAATAAATCAATTTGTGAATGATCCTAGCATTTATAAGAAACTACCTAGCAGCATGAAAGAAATCTCATACCGAGCTAGATAAAAAAGTGGCAATATGTCAGAGTAAGACTGCTCCTGAATGGCAAGTCTAATTTTCTAGTCAATTCATTAGGACACACTGAATCTATCTTACACGGTACTAGATGTAAGTATCTAATACTGAACATATTATCTCTAAACAACACACAAATTTCAAATGTCTGGAGAAATACAAGAGTTATCAGGAAGAGGTCAGAGTAGAAAGACTTAGTGGAATATGGGTCCTTAAAAAGAAGGTTTGAAGGAAAGTTCTTGCCAAAACTGAGAAGAACTGAGAAGAATATGGAAAGGAAGACAGAAAGACAGACAGAAAAAAAAAGACAGAAAGAAGGAAAGATTGGCTTCAAGATAAAATATTTGTCAATGAAACAATTTTCAGGGACAAAATACATAGCTTTCAATAGGCTCTAAGTTCACAGTAAAAGAGTAATTTGAAGGCGAAGGATATGAAATGCAAAAATAACACAATGTCATAAATCAAGCAAATAAAGTACATTTCTCAACCACTGAAATTGTAGCAAAGAAAATCAACAGATTTTGGAGACGGGAAATTCAGAATGCAAAAGTTACAGCTCTTCAAGTTTTTCATGAAAGCCGAGAAAAACACAAAACACATCTCCGCAAGCAGGTCATGTTTGGAGAACCCGAGGACTCCAAGTGCATGAGAATGCAAGTAAAATTTAGGACAAGTCAGACAGAAGCTTCATTAACTCTCATGGAGAGAGAATACTGGGACAGCATCTCCCCCTCTGCTCCTCTGTTCTCTGCAAAGTGATTACAGAGTTACAGTCTATATACCATTTAAGTAAAAAAACAAACAAACAAGCAAACAAATAAAAAGCATATCAAGAAACACAATCATTTCAAAATGAAGAGGAGAAATATGTATCCTGAATCTTCAGCACATAAAGACAAAACAAAATGTACTAAGAAGATAGTAACAATGTGGGTTTTGTCAATAGGAGATTAAGACTTGAAAGTGTTAATTCTGAAAGATCAAACACACAAATATGGATGGTGTTATATTAGAAAAAAAGTGCAAAACTATGTGTACTTAAAGATATTAATGTTATCCACTGTTTCTCTTAAATTGACATATTCTCCTACTTGATATCATTTGTTGGTATTTCCGTGAAGTTCAAATGAGCAGTGCAAGTATGATACACATACCACGTTGGATAGCTGATTCACTTCTGAAGGCCTACACAGCTAAAGTCATACTGTTAAGATATTTTCTTTCCTATATTTCTTAATAAGAAGCTTCAATTTTCACAAGACAAAATACAACCTTCAGCATTCCGTATCCTGTTTTTAATTAATATTGTAATTCTACTTAAGCTTGCAATAAAATTCATTGAAACAAATTACAGACACTCAATTTTGTTCACTCTGGGTAAAGAGAAAACAAGGACTTAAATGTTAGAGCTCACAAAAATAAGGATAGGCAGTACATCAGCTACTGCTATGCATTAGCTACTGCTATGTTGGAGAGCAGCTCTGAGGAAAATGACTTGGGAGTCCTGGTGGACAACAGGATGACTACAAGCCAGCAATGTGCCTTTGTGGCCAAGATCATCAATGTCATCCTGGGGTTTATCAAGAAGAGTGTGACCAGCAGGTAGAGGAAGGCCATCCTGCTTCCATTCTCTGCACTGGTGAGGCCCCATCTAGAGGACTGTGTCAAGTTCTGGGCCCCCCAGTTCAGGAAGGAACTGCTGGAGAGGGTACAGCAGGGGACCACAAAGATGATTGGATACCTGGAGCACCTCTCTTACGAGGAAAGGCTGAGGGACCTGAGTTCCCCTCAAGGTGTGGAAAAGCTTGAGATGGGATCTGATCAGCACCTATAAATACTTAAAGGGTGGGTGTCAAGAGAAAGGGGCCAGCCTTTTTTTCAGTGGTACCAAGTGAAAGGATAAGAGGAAATGGGCACAAACTTGAACGTAAGAAGTTCCACCTAAAAATGAGGAGAAACTTCTTTACTTAGAGGGTGGCAGAGCACTGGAACAGCTGCCCAGAGAAGTGGTGGAGTGTCCATCCCTGGAGACATTCAAAGCCTACCTGGACAAGTACCTGTGCAACCTGCTCTAGGAGGACCTGCTTTGGCAGGGGGGTTCAAATGGATGATCTCCAGAGGTCCCCTCCAACCCCATATCATTCTGTGATTCTGTGATCAGAATATAGCTGCACAGGTTAAGGACTAGGATTTAAGGTAGCACATCGACATGGCTTTTACATATCCTACTACTAATATGGTCTTTCAATCATCTCTATAAATTTAATGTCTTGGCTTAGTTTGTTTCTAATTTCAGCATAACTACATTCTACTAGACATAAATAAACCTTAATTATGTAACACTCACCAGTAGAGCAGCGTGAAATGTACTACAGGGAGATTTTTTAGCCCTATGAAAGTCAGTGTGGCCAACTCTAAAGACTGAACTTGACAGGTATGACTTGAACTTGACCCAGTGTACTCTGATGAGGAAGTTACAGTTCACTTTTGAACACATACTGTTTTATTCAATTAAAAACACATGGAGCACAAAGCTCCATACAGATTTGACACATAATCAGACTGAACAGAAACATGGCTCTGGTGCACACTTAACCCGAAGTCTGAACTCAAGTTTCAAACTGATGGCAGGCATCTTTTTGTAAAAGCTCAATTGTAGGTAATTATATCAGTGTTTTAAACATTACATCACTGATGTTCGCAAGTGCTTCAAAACCTTCAGCTGAAATCTCTCCTGTCATTTCCAAGGGGTAGTGGGAGGAGAGAGATTCTAGCGAGAGAAGAAACAAATTCCAACTCAGGCTATAAAATAAAACTATTATCTACAAAACAAAGTAAAACATACATCTAATACCCATCTATGGTAAGTTAAAAATCACATTATTAAAATGAAGCATATTATTTGGAACAACAAACATCATAGAATCATAGA